>CM051243.1:183281644-183571644 GCA_027917425.1 Gastrophryne carolinensis | reverse complement strand
CACTGTAGTATCCTGGCCGGCATTGATGAATGTGATGTGTGCCGTAACAACAGTGCAATGCTGCAGCGAGCGAGAGGTAGCGCCAGCTCAGTGCGTCCAGCACCATATTTAACAAAACACACACGGCGTTGGAGCTCTAATGCCCTTATTCATCAAGCGATAGCGCCAGGTAGTGTCTGACGAGCGCCAGGTAGCGGCAGCTGACGGCGACTACCGACTCAAGTACGCCCGGCGGCGGTCACAATGACGCATTTATCAAGCAAAATGAGGCTAGCGCCGGCGAGAGCGACGGCTAGCGCGGCATTCATCATGAAGCCGCCTGGACCGAACAGCGCCAGGTATGAGCTGTCGCTCCCTGGCGATGTCCAATGCATTTCAATGGAGCAATCTATAATTATTCATAATTAATTGGTATTAATTTTTATTTTTTTTTTTTAATGTCAAAAAATCGGAGAACACTTCTGCAATGTTAAGATTTATTTTTAAGTAAAAAAAAAATTTAAAACAAATTTGTGCAGAATTGATCTAACAGGTCTGAGATTAATGTATTCATATTACAAAATGATTCTAAAAACATGTATAATGTTACATTCCAAAAATATGGTTGTTTAGGGGTTAAAAACTAGTTGATACACATCGCCGCCAGCGCTCTGGGGTTTAAACAAGGAATGGACAGCGACAGCACATTCGGAGCGTGATTTGTTAATGAATATGAAGCTAGCCGTTCGCTCTGGCCATTCGTTGTCAGGCGCTCACATACAACGCTGGACCTGTGAAACAGCGACCCCCCAGCCCGTATTCAACATTACCGCACACCGACTGAGTCGCTGTCATCAAGCTAACGCCGGCCAAGCACAGCGAATACTGGCTGGCGCTGAAAAAATCACGCTACAGTCGCTCATCTGTCGCTACCTGGCGCTATTAATGAATCGGCCTCCCCATCTGGGTGCTGTAGCATAGAGCGCCAGACGCTGTGTGATTAAAGTCTGTTTTTGAACACATATTCACCAGTAACAAAGCGAAAACACGTGGAATGACATTGTTGTAACACTGGGACAATAACACTTTAGTGCCAGACCTGTAATGACAATTCTGCATAAAAATATAAAAAGTCAAAAAAATGTATAAAAATGTTTGTTTGCAGCCAGGAGACGTCACACAATGATTGGAGCAAAAAAAAAAATTAATTTGCCAAAAACGCAACTTGAAAAAAATGAAGCCCCATTGAAATGTATGAGAGAGCGACACTGAGCGACAGGTGGCGCTCCTGGGCCTAGAGTGCCGGCGCTATACACTTAACCCCCCTGTAATAATACATGTGGCGCTACATGGCGCTGTTAGAGGCGCTCACCAGATTCGCTTTCATAAATGTGGTTTTGCGTACAGCGCCCGGCGCTCACCAGTCGCTGCCTGCCGCTACGAGCCACTACCTGGCGCTAGCCGTTCCTAAATAACCCCCATGTCTATCTCTAACAGTAGTTGCTATTCCAACATGTCACGGCTGTACGTCAAGCTTATATTACATTATTTAAGGGATTTCTGTATCAGTTTTCACTCCTTTGTTGAAAGGGAAAAAGGCTGTGACCTGTGCTACTGCTCAAAATCATTATTTATTCTTATTTGAAGACTTGACTTCCTTCTCAAAACAAGGAGAATGTTGTAACTTCTAGTTGTTGGAAGTTAGACTATCATTATATACTTACCATTGAGGATTGTTTGAGATTTGGGGCGTTTGTAAGATGTCCCCAATCCTAAACACACAAACAAGGTCACTTATGGATTACAAAAAACACCTACAAGACAAGCGGTTCACATAGGGCTGGCGTTTTCAAACAAGAAATCACATGAACGATTGCTTAACCACAACACATACCGTATATACTCGAGTATAGGTCGACCCGAATATAAGCCGAGGCACCTAATTTTACCACAAAGAAATGGAAAAAGTTATTGACTCGAGTATAAGCCTAGGGTGGGAAATGCAGCAGCTACCCCACTAACAACCAAATATGTTAAAGCCTGAGAATAAGCCCCACATATTACCCTGTAAACACAGACCCTCCCTGTTCAAAAAAAATGGCCAAGTAAGGAAAGGGACTCCAGAATAGTTTTTTTGTCCCCGGTGTCCCTCCCAGCAGCAGTAACGCCCGGCCACCATTTTGAGAGGCTGAAGAGAAGATGAAGGGAAGGGAGGGAAGGGAGGAGGCTGTATTATTACAAACACTTGACGTTTCCCGGGCCCAGAAATTCCTGGTGTCGTTCCTCCTCGATCCATCTGTATCTCACTCTCTGACTACACACAAGTGATCCCCATATACCGTAACTAATAATATGACTATGGAAAATAATTAGCTGCTCAGTGTTGATTTATGAGGCTTAATAAAGAGGGCGGATGCTTTCTGCAGTTTCGTGCGCATAGAGAGGAGGGCGAGCACTTACCGGAGGGCGCGTCCGAGACAGGATGGCTGTCTCCGTGGCCACAGGCCATCACTCCGAGCCGCTACTCAGCGCCGGCCTCTCTCCCGCCTGTCCCTTCCTCTGGGCAGCCGCTCCCGCCTCCGCCGCGCTGTCACTGTCACCGTGTGAACGTGGCCAGGGGAGCCGCAGCAGGCGGCGCCGCCCGGCTCCCCCGGACCGAAGACCTGCGGGAGACGCTCTCCCCTCCTCCTGCAGCGGCTGCGGCGCCGCTCCCCGGCTGTCTCGCCCCCCCCCCCCCCTCTCCTCCAGGGGACTCTCTTCTGAGAAGCCGCCTCGCTCTCCTCCGCCTGCGGCCGGCCCGCTTCGGATCTTCCCGCTCTCCTCACCTCCGTCTCTGGAATGATTGCGGGGGCCCTCTGCCTCTCCTCCGACTTAGGGGCGGATGGAGCTGCCGCTCCAGGCCAGCTCCCCCAGCGGGATGACTCGAGTATAAGCCGGGGCAAAAAGTGGGCTGAAAAACTCGGCTTATACTCGAGTATATGCGGTAAATGTATTAAATATGGCACAACTACATATGAAAAAACCCATGTCCCTCAACCTAAAAAGCTAGCATAGCTAAATAGATATGGGGGCCCCCCCACTTGTACCACACCCTCTCTGTCTCACACAAACCACCACACATCCCTAAGGGAAAATGGCTGGCCAGCCATTATATCATTATCTAGTTTAGGCGTGATTAGAAGGAGAGGGACAGGTGGAATAGACAAACTGGACAGCAAGGGAGCAGGTGAGTTTGTACTTTATTTAGGCATTTCAAGGAAAATTTGGTCGGCACAAATTGGCAAACATTCGGATTTGTGCCGAATTGAATTTTCCATGACATTCGGAGTGAACTCTAACAAACTCATCTCTAATAAGAACCAGTTAAACAACGTTCATATAAAAGGTTAGGAGGCTGTAGATTTTATTAACCCAGGGGCGTTGGTTCGGGGGCAGGGGGGCACGTGCCCCAGGTGCAGCAGGTCAAGGGGGTGCTAAAGGGGGGCCTGAGACCAGGTGGGGGGCACCATTTTGAGTCTTTGCCCTGGGTGCCAGAAAGCCTAGTTACTCCTCTGATTACCCCTTCCATGGACAGTTCTTTTAAGACATGATCCCATACTGATTAGAGGGAGGGGAGCATGCCCAGAAAGATAACAATGAGTTCTGTTAGCCCATCATGGCTGGTTAAAGAGAGCAAAAAAATGGATTTGGGGCTGCACTGGATCATGTCGCTGTAAGGTGGTTATAGCCACCGAGGGCAGTACTAGGCAAACTAATCACTTTTTCAGTGAACTCTCCACATCTCCCCCGTGGCCAGTGTTCCCTGTAAGGTGGGTGGTTGCGCACCCTCACAGATAACTCCGCTCAGGAAGGAGGTGATCCCGCGCAGAGGTGGCAGCCCGACTCCAGGACACAGGAGGGAAGAGGCACCATTCATAGCCTATCATTACAGGCTGTGTGCTCCTCCTCCTCCTCCTTCAGTTAATATATCCCTCCCCTACCACATGCCCTAAGATGTGCTGAGCTAGGGAGGAGGTGAGCAAGGGGCGGGGGCCATCTCCCCCAGGGGAAACGGGGAGCGTGGTGAACAAGGCAAGGGGCTTGCCTACTGCTGCTCGGGCTTCTGCTGCTGTTAGCGATGTTTGAGCCATGGCATTCTGTGTCCCCCTTTTTTCCTCTCTCTCGCTCTCTCTATTATCTGTCTTTTCATTCCATTTATCTATCTACCTGGGTTTAATTTATTTATTCTCTCTATCTTTTCATTTTTATCTATCTATCTATCTATCTATCTATCTATCTATCTATCTATCTAGATTTATTTTTATGCTATTCATCTATCTATAGTAGTCTTTTTATATTTTATGTCTGACTGTCTGGATAATGCCATCCAATTTTTTACATTCATTTACTCATTCATTTGTTCTTTCTATCTACCAACTGTATATCTATCTATCTATCTATCTATCTATCTATCTATCTATCTATCTATCTATCTATTCCATATCTATCTATTCCATATCTATCTATCTATCTATCTATCTATCTATCTATCTATCTATCTATCTATTCCATATCTATCTATTCCATATCTATCTATCTATCTATCTATCTATCTATCTATCTATCCCATATCTATCTATCTATCTATCTATCTATCTATCTATCTATCTATCTATCTATCTATCTTATCTATCTATTTATCTTTTCATTCTATCAATGTATCTATCTACTTAGGTTAAATTTATTTATTCTCTCTGTCTTTCTTTTTTCCAGTCTATCCATTTTTATTAAATCTATATATCTATCTAATTTCTAGATTTCTTTTTATGCTATTCATCTATCGGTAGTTGTCTCTTTATTCTTTATGTCTGACTGTCTGGATAATGCCATACAATTTTTTACATTCATTTACTCATTAATTTGTTCTTTCTATCTACCGACTGTATATCTCTATTATATCTATCTATCTATCTATCTATCTATCTATCTATCTATCTATTCCATATCTATCTATCTATCTATCTATCTATCTATCTATCTATCTATCTATCTATATATTCCATATCTATCTATCTATCTATCTATCTTATCTATCTATTTATCTTTTCATTCTATCAATGTATCTATCTACTTAAGTTAAATGTATTTATTCTCTCTGTCTTTATTTTTTCCAGTCTATCCATTTTTATTATATCTATCTATCTATCTATCTATCTATCTATCTATCTATCTATCCTGACTGTCTGGATAATGGCATCCAATTTTTTTACATTCATTTACTCATTAATTTGTTCTTTCTATCTACCGACTGTATATCTCTATTATTTCCTCCTATCTATCTATCTATCTATCTATCTATCTATCTATTCCATATCTATCTATCTATCTATCTATCTATCTATCTATCTATCTATCTATCCCATATCTATCTATCTATCTATCTATCTATCTATCTATCTATCTATCTATTCCATATCTTTCTATCTATCTATCTATCTATCTATCTATCTATCTATCTATCTATTCCATATCTATCTATCTATCTATCTATCTATCTATCTATCTATCTATCTATGTTATCTATCTATTTATCTTTTCATTCTATCAATGTATCTATCTACTTAAGTTAAATTTATTTATTCTCTCTGTCTTTATTTTTTCCAGTCTATCCATTTTTATTAAATCTATCTATCTATCCTGACTGTCTGGATAATGGCATCCAATTTTTTTACATTCATTTACTCACTCATTTGTTCTTTCTATCTACCGACTGTATATCTATCTATCTATCTATCTATCTATCTATCTATCTATCTATCTAATTTCTAGATTAATTTTTATGCTATTCATCTATCTGTAGTTGTCTCTTTATTCTTTATGTCTGACTGTCTGGATAATGCCATACAATTTTTTACATTCTATCTATCTATCTATCTATCTATCTATCTATCTATCTATCTTATCTTAGCTTATCTTATCTATCTATTTATCTTTTCATTCTGTCGATTTATCTATCTACCTGGGTTTAATTTATTTATTCTCTCTATCTTTCTTTTTTTCCAGTCTATTTATTTTTATCTATCTATCTATCTATCTATCTATCTATCTATCTATCTATCTAATTTCTAGAGTCCTTTTTATGCAATTCATCTATCTATAGAAGTCTTTTTATTCTTTATGTCTGGCTGTCTGGATAATGCCAACCAATTTTTTACATTCATTTACTCATTCATTTGTTCTTTCTATCTATCAGCTGTATATATCTATTATTTCCTCATATCTATCTATTTATCTTATCTTATATTTCTATTTATATTTTCATTCTATCAATTTATCTAGTTCTTTGAATTCATTCTGTCTATTTATTCTGTCTGGATGAAGCCAGGGGTTGGATGATGATGCAGGAAGTTGGGGCAGCCAGATCTGGGGACAAAATTATGGTTGTTTTTTTTTTAATACACTATTTTGGTCATTTGACGGATGTAACAATGTTTCTAATAAGGTTTTTAGATTCAGAACAAAAGAGGGGTGGCAGCCGCTCAGTCCATTTGTTAACTAACCTGGGAGGTGCACATGAGCAGGGCAATTTGGATACAAAAGTCTTAAAGGAGCCACAGCACTCAACCCTATTAGCTTGCAGACAACCTAAAATCTCTCTAAATCTAGTTAAAAACAGAGGACTTGGTCACACACATCTGCAGAAGTAGCTGAAGCTGCATCACCAAGCGCCAAGGTGCCTCTGTGGGGTGCTGTTAGGGTGAGCGCTGCACGCCCATCTAGCAGCACTTCACTTACCTCCATGGTTGCATCCAGCCGTCATCCATTTTGCAGCACTTCCCTCATGGCTGTTCCTAGCTGTCTCCCTTCCCCCAATGCTTCCTTCTCACATGCTCAGGTGCGCGCACGTCTCCGTCCACTAAAGGGCGAGCGCACTAGATTCCTGAGATTTAAAGAGCCTGTACAGCACTGATTGGTGCCTGGTCATCCAAGCCTGCATCCACTTCTCCTATTTAAAGAGGCACTTCCTTCCTTCAGTGCCGGATCTTGGTCTCTCCATGCTTGTTGAAAGTGAGACATTCTTGGATTGCTCACCCGTGTACTGACCACTGCCTGTCCCCGACTCTGAACCTTTGCTGCTGCCCCGACCTCGGCTACTCACCTTTACCACAAACCTGTGCTGCCAGCCCTGATCTCTGCCTGTACTTACTACACCTTTTGCCTGCCACTTGTGTACCTCGCTGAACCTCGGCTGACTGTGGGACTGGGCCGCTGTTGGGGGGTAGCGACCTGGGGGTCATTCGCCGCACAAGACCAACCTGCCTTGCGGTGGGCTCTGGTGAATACCGGTGGCCCCTTAGACTCCGCTCCCCTGACACGGTACCCGCCATCGGTCCCACAGTTAAAGCGGATCCACACCCGAGTCCGCTCCACCCGGTCCGTGACAGGTGCAATCCTAACCCCAGAGAGCCCCATTTGGGACATACAATGCAATAGATAAATAGGGAGCAGGCTTACCTGAGGTTGCCCTATAACCTCGAGTGCAGCCCATGCGGCGGAAGGGTAGAAGACCTCGCAGTACAGCCCACACCCCATGTGCTTGCACAAATTCAAAAGAAACAAAGGAGGGGTGGCAGCCGCTCAGGCCATTTTATAACTAACCTGGGAGGTGCACGTGAGCAGGGCAGTTAGGATACAAAAGTCTTAAAGGAGCCACAGCACTCAACCCTGTTAGCTTGCAGACCAACCTATAATCTGTCTTTAAATCTGGTTAAAAACAGAGGCTCGGTCACACACATCTGCAGAAATAGCTAAAGCTGCATCACCAAGCGCCAAGGTGCCTCTGTGGGGTGCGGTCCTAACTCTAATCTCTGAGAGCCCCATTTGGGACATACAATGCAATAGATAAATTGGGAGCTGCATACCTGAGGTTGCCCTATAACCTCTAGTGCAGCCCATGGGGTGGAAGGGTCGAAGACCTCGCAGTACAGCCTAGACCCCACACCCCATGTGCTTGCATTGCCCACCTTTAATGGAGCCTAGCCCTGTTTCCCAACAACTCCGAAGCTTAGAGGGAACAGTGCCCATGGCTATTTCTTCCTTCACAGGATTCCTTGGTACCAGCCATGGCCTCCTTCCTGCAGTAAGCAAAAGAGGCTTCTTCCCCATTATGCTGTAGATGGCCAAGTGGTGGTCCCCATGGAGCATTAGAAAAGAAGGCAAAAGTTCCTGATGGTTTGTAAATGTATACAACACAAATATATCCAGCAAGTCCAAATTATTCATGTGTCAATCCTGGTATAAAAAGGCTAAATAAATACATGTATTAACAGAGAAAATACATTCTTCTTGTCTCTGTCTATATCATCTATCATCTATGTCTGATCATTTCTGAAAATACCCTCGCTAGTGATTATAGTTATATACGCAATGTCTAGTAAGAAGCCACTTAATACACAGTCACAATCACTTATCACTGCTGGCTATCATTACCTCCTATAGTGAGGAATTCAGAAGTCAGACCACCCTTTACGCTAAAGGATTCCTGTCCCTGGCAAAGTAGCTTTTCTTCTGAGTCAGCCAAGCTCATTAAACTCTTCTTGTTACTGACCTCTTATATGTTTAAAGCGGATTTTTACCTCCTGCTGAAGGGAGTTCAAAAGTCTCTCTCCCGCTCTTTACGGGAAAAGATTCCTGCTTTTCCTTGAGTTAAAAAGACTCACTAAACTCTTCTTTCTAATGACCCGTTCTATGTTCCAGTAAAAAACTGAAAATTTTGGGGTAGGCCCCCCAGAAACTGAACAGGGTGGTCTTTGACACTTTCTATTTTCATTGAATGTGAATTAACCGATAGGCATAGTGAGGGAAGGATCAAGAGCGTCCAAAGGCAGGCAACAAAAACGGTGGAAGGACTTCAACTTAAAAATCAGGAGAGACTTGAAGAATTTGTACAGTCTGGAGGAAGGAAGGGAGAGGGGACATGATGGAGACCTTTATATATGTGAAAGGATTGAATAAGGTTCAGGAGGGAAGTGTTTTTAAGAAGAAACTTAATGACAGATCTGGGGGCCCAACCTAAAGCTAGTCGGAGGAAAGATCAGGAGAAACATTAGAAAATATTATACAGAAAGGGTAGTAGATGCTTGGAACAAACTTCCAGCAGAGGTAGATGAAAAATCGATAGTAACTGAATTCAAACCTGCCTGGGATAAGCCTCCATCTATCCTAAGATAAAGAGAACATACAGTATACACATAAGATACAGAGAACATACAGTATATACATAAGATACAGAGAACATACAGTATACACATAAGATACAGAGAACATACAGTATATACATAAGATACAGAGAACATACAGTATACACATAAGATACAGAGAACATACAGTATACACATAAGATACAGAGAACATACAGTATACACATAAGATAAAGAGAACATACAGTATACACATAAGATAAAGAGAACATACAGTATAAACATAAGATACAGAGAACATACAGTATACACATAAGATAAAGAGAACATACAGTATACACATAAGATACAGAGAACATACAGACACATAAGATACAGAGAACATACAGTATACACATAAGATACAGAGAACATACAGACACATAAGATACAGAGAACATACAGTATACACATAAGATAAAGAGAACATACAGTATATACATAAGGGCAGACTAGATGGACCGTATGGTCTCCTTTTGCCACCAACCTTCTATGTTTCTAAGCTACCGCTATTCATCTGACTTCAGAATGGCTTGTACTATCACAATGATGGAAAGCTCAATGTGTTTCTAAGGATATGCGGGAAAAAGAGTACAGCCTTAAAAAAATTAAGGGATCTTTCTAGTGTTGGCTGAAGAGTTCTGAGGTTCAGGCAATCCGCTGCCTCTTTTAAAGGCTTTTAATATTGTTTAGATTCCCTGGGTCCCCCCCGATGAATCCCTGGAACATACTGCCCAGGATCCAAGACTCCAAGGGCCCCCTTGGCTGCACTAGGGCCTCCCGCAAGGGTGTCTAGGCTTGGCTGCTTTGTGGTTAGGTTGTCCCTGTGGAGTAATCAGGACCTGAGCAGGGAGGCACTGGTGTCCGAAAGGAGGTGACAGTGGGCATTGTCAGAGATAAGCCAAGGATAGGGGTCACAGACACTGAAGCAAAATCCAAAAGCAAAGCCAAGAGGTCAGGGTATCTGGCAGAGATGCCAGGGTCATACACGAAAGGAGCAGTTCAAGGGATGATCCAAAAGGGATGGTTGGTAGGCGATCAGAGTTGAAACCAGGAATCAAAACCAAGTCCAAAGGGATAATCCAAGAGGCATAATCGAGAAGTGAGCTGAGGTCAAACCAGGACATCCAAAAGTAATTCAAGAACAAAGAGACAAGGTGGCACAGTCAAAACTGGAGAGAATCTTCTGGCTCCATCTTGCTGTCCAGGACTTCCTTATAAAGGTGTGTGTGAGCCTCCATGGATGATAACATCAACAATTATTTCGTGAAACTACTGGAAATACATGTGTAAAAGCGACCAGACTGACATACAGGATCATGACGAATGGCCAAAAAGTGGGTTTAGGGAGGACAAGGGGGCACAGTCAAAACTGGAGAGAATCTTCTGGCTCCATCTTGCTGTCCAGGACTTCCTTATAAAGGTGTGTGTGAGTCTTAATGGATGATAACATCAACAATTATTTCATGAAACTACTGGCAATACATGTGTAAAAGCGACCAGCGACATACAGGATCATGACAAATGGCCAAAAAGGAATGGGTTTAGGGAGTTTGGGACCCCCCCATATATCCAAGCCAGTGCAGAATTCCACCCCTGTGCTAAGCTGCCATACATCTGCAGGTGCTTACTTCCACAATCTTTGAGCAGCGAGAGTGGAGTAGAGAGTGGAGCAATTGATCATACTGTAAACAATTTAATCCTCCTGAATGGCTCGTCCAATTTATGTAATTACTAAAATATTAATAATAATAATATATATATATATATATATATATATATATATATATATATATATATATTTATTTATCCTGCCCGGCTCGACTAAAATAGGCAAACACATACTAAATATTATCAATATCTGGCCGATGATAGCACAATGGATACACGCATAAGGCTGTAAGACTGTAGGTTCTTTCGACTTCCGGTATATGCAGAGGAAACTGAGACAAATGGTAAATAAAGAGATATATTGTAGGTAAAATAACAATGCAACCTGACAACAAAATGCAACACACAATCAGAGTTAAATGATTGGCATACATATATACAGGGATTATAGCAACATTAAGAGCATTACCCTCCTAAAACGGGCACCCGCCAGCAGACCTTTCAGTTGGCAGCCTTCATGCCTTTCTCTCTCTCCCTCACGCCCAGCCCTTCTCATGTGGTCTCCTTCTTGCCTCTTCCTGCCACCCAAGGCTTCCCCCCAATTATACACAAAAAAGCCTTTGATCTCTGGTCTTTCTTCTCTTCGATCTTTTATGATCCTAGTCGCAAGTTTACTCTTCTCCTAATCTGGCTTCTCTATCTTGTCCCCACTGATACTATCTGCTTTGAATACAATTCCTGCCCGGCCTGTTGGTCTCAGAATGCTGATACTATCTACTTGGAATACCTGCCCTAGGCCTGCTCTGAACTATTCTGCTGTATATTCCTATATTTATATATGCAACATTATTAACAATATTGATTTTCCATAAAGGCCCATTATTTACAATATGGTAGGTGAACCTACAGTAAATCTACGTAACGGGGTCAGAGACGGCAAAGTACAGAGACTGAAGCCTTTCTCTAAACCAGTGATTCCCAATCAGCGGTACAGATAACACTGCGGTACTGCGGCAGTTCTCATCGAGTGGTACTTGGAAAGACTTCAAGCTGATCTGTACCCCAACTTTACCCATGTCTGGCTTTCATAATAAAAAATCGGACCTAAAAGGTGACCAAAATTATCTATGGGGTTTATTTATCAAGCCATAGCGACAGGTAACGACTGGCAGCGACAGGTAGCGTGAGGTAGAGAACGGTGACCGCCGGGCGCTGTACGCAATACAGCATTCATCAAAGCGATTCCGGTGAGCGACTCTAACAGCGACACGTAGCGACCGATTCATCATCACAGACGGCTCAGCGGATCCCGGCGGCGCTGTGGCTTTCAGAGCGCCTGGTATTACCTGTCACTACCTGTCGCTCTCCCATACATTTCAATGGACGATACTTTTCTTCTCTTTAAACTGGGTTTTATTTTATTTATTTATTTTTGGCCTTTATTTTGGCCTATAAAAAGTCATTTTTGAAAATGTTTTTAATTTTTAATATTTTTATGTAGAATTGTCATTACATGTCTGGTATTAAAGTGTTCATGTAACAATGTTACAACAGTGTCATTCCATATGTTTCCGCTTTGTTACTGGTGGATATGTGTTCAAAAACAGACTTTAATCACACAGCGTCTGCCGCTCTGGGCTACAATGATCCGATTTTGAGCGCCAGCGCTGTGTGAGGCTGTTTTTTTGATGAATATGGTGTGAGTCGGTCGCGCTGAGCAGTTGCTAACGTTCGCTCCCATACAGCGCTGTACTGGTGTTACAGCGACTCACACAACATATTCATCAATGTCGGCCAGCGACTGAGAGGCTCTGTAACAGCGACCCATGGCCGAGCACAGTGACTACTAGCGGTCGCTCTAGCGCCTCGCTACAGATCTGCCGATACTTGGCGCTAGTAATGAATCAGCCTGTATGTTCATTTTGTGCATTTCATTGCATTGTAACACAGTTTTAGGTGACTGACAACCTATACCTACCCCGACCGCCCCCCCAGGTGGTACTCAAGAGATTAGAAAAGGTAAAGTGATACTTGATGAAAAACACTTGGGATCTAAACCAAAAAAAAAATGTGACGGGCAGGCTGATTCATCACTAACGCCAGGTAGCGACAGATGAGCGTCTGTAGCAGGCATTTTCAGAGCGCCCGCTAGTAGTCGCTGTGCTCGGCCGTGGGTCGCTAGTTCTTAGCGACTCAGTCGCTGTGCAGCAATGATGAATACATTGTGAGGAGTCGCTATTTGACCAGTACAGAGCTGTATGGGAGCGCATGTTAGCGACTGGTCAATGCGCCCGACTCACAACCTATTCATTTAAAAAAAGCCTCACACAACTCCGGCGCTCAAAAATGCTTCTGTGAAGCCCATAGCGCCGGAGGCTGTTTGATTAAAGTCTGTTTTTCAGCATCTATCCACCAGTAACAAAGCGAAAACATATGGAATTACATTGTAATAACATTGTAACATGAACACTTTAATGGCAGAGCTGTAATGTCAATTCTGCATAAATATATAAAACATGAAAAATATTTGGAAAAATGGCTTTTTTCTAAGCCAGGAGAGGTCGCCACATTATTTGAAAATTTTTAACAAAAAAAAAAAACAAAAACCCTGTTTAAAAAGAAATAAAAGAACGTCCATTGAAATGTATGGGAGAGCGACAGGTAGCGAGAGGTCATACCTGGCGCTCTGCAAGGCTGAACGCCGGCGCTGTTCGCTGAGGCTGGGAGAATGATGAATCGGACGCTACATGGCGCTATCCCAGTCGCTCAACAGATTCTGCTTGATAAATGTGTAATTGCTGCCGTGTCCGGCGTTCATCTGTCGCTACCTGTCATTTACAAGGCGCTACCTGGCGCTATCCCTTCATGACTAAGGGCCTGGGTTTAAAAGGACCTCTAGTCTACCAGTTGGAACTGGAGAAACTTCCATCCTCGGACAACTCAGTTACGTTACCTGATAACGAGACTCTCCATAGACCAAAAAAACATGTATTTCTTACATGATTTGTGCTACCATAACTTTTTTGTGCTCCTAATGGGTCAATAGAGTTCATCACCTTTGGCGGTGTGCACATTGAACACTACAGGCAGGCTAATTCATCACTAACGCCAGGTAGCGACAGATGAGCGTCTGTAGCAGGCATTTTCAGAGCGCCCACTAGTAGTCGCAGTGCTCGGCCGTGGGTCGCTAGTTCTTAGCGACTCAGTCGCTGTGCAGCAATGATGAATACATTGTGAGGAGTCGCTATTTGACCAGTGCAGCATGGTATGGGAGCGCATGTTAGCGACTGGTCAGTGCGACCGACTCACACCATATTCAGCAAAAAAAACAGCCTCACAAATCTCTGGCGCTGAAAGATGCTTCTCTGAAGCCCAGAGCGCCGGAGGCTGTGTGATTAAAGTCTGTTTTTCAGCATCTATCCACTAGTAACAAAGCGAAAACATATGGAATTACATTGTAGCAACATTGTGACATGAACACTTTAATGGCAGAGCTGTAATGTCATTTCTGCAGAAATATATAAAACATGAAAAATATTTGAAAAAAGGGCTTTTTCTAGGCCAGTAGAGGTCCAAACATTATTTGAGATTTTTAACAAAAAACAAAACAAAAACCCTGTTTAAAAAGAAATAAAAGAACGTCCATTGAAATGTATGGGAGAGCGACAGGTAGCGAGAGGTAATTGTGCATATATGCCCATTGTGTTGTGCAGTGAGTATACACATGCCTGGAGCGGTGGGCTGCCCATTCGAACATCAGGCTGCATCTGGTTCCTTGTTTTTATAAATAATGGGCAAAAAAAAAAAAAAACAGGCTGTTTTGTTGCACTTTAATTACCCGCAAATGGCAGTTGCTTTCCCACTGACTCCCGGCTGCGTTGCATTATTTATGTGACCTCTGTATTGCTTTTCTTTGTTACAGTATAAAGGTCCCGACCTTATTTCCTCTACTTCGCAATGGAGTGGGCGGATTTTAATAGTTATCTGCTGCTAATACACCGCAGTATTTTTATTTTTATTATGCTAATAATATTTTCTTCTGATTTTACTGCATTTGCAGATTGACAATCAGGATAATTTCCAGCCATCTCAGCCATTAAAGCGGACCCTCACCCTGAATAAGAGCCTATCTTATATATTTCCCACACCCTGTACATACAGATTGCTCACATTAATCCAGACCTTCACCCTGAATAAGAGCCTATCTTATATGTTTCCCACACCCTGTACATACAGATTGCCCACATTAATCCGGACCTTTATCCTGAATAAGAGTCTATGTTACCGTATTTTCACCCTATAAGACGCACTTAATTTTCCGCAAAAGTGTTGGGCGGGGGGGGGGGGGGGGGGGGTGGTGGGAATGCCAGTGCGTCTTAATGTAAAAAAATGTAAAAAAGAATGTAAAAAAAAAAAAAGCGTACAAACGTCAATTCGCCCCCTGTGTAGTAGGGTGTGTGGCCAGCGTCACGCCCACCCAGAAGCTGGAACCGTCTCGCTGTGAACTTGTGGCTTCCGTAGCCGCAGCTCCCTGCCGACATGTGTGGGCATCCCCAATACAGGCAGTGTGCAGGCATCCCCAATACAGGCAGTGTGCTGGCATCTCCAATACAGGCAGCGTGTGGGCATCCCCAATACAGGCAGCGTGCTGGCATCACCAATACAGGCAGTGTGCAGGCATCCCCAATACAGGCAGTGTGCAGGCATCCCCAATACAGGCAGTGTGCTGGCATCTCCAATACAGGCAGTGTGCAGGCATCCCCAATACAGGCAGTGTGCAGGCATCCCCAATACAGGCAGTGTGCAGGCATCCCCAATACAGGCAGTGTGCTGGCATCTCCAATACAGGCAGTGTGCAGGCATCCCCAATACAGGCAGTGTGCTGGCATCTCCAATACAGGCAGCGTGTGGGCATCCCCAATACAGGCAGCGTGCTGGCATCCCCAATACAGGCAGTGTGCGGGCATCACCAATACAGGCAGTGTGCAGGCATCCCCAATACAGGCAGTGTGCTGGCATCTCCAATACAGGCAGCGTGTGGGCATCCCCAATACAGGCAGCGTGCTGGCATCACCAATACAGGCAGTGTGCAGGCATCCCCAATACAGGCAGTGTGCTGGCATCTCCAATACAGGCAGTGTGCAGGCATCCCCAATACAGGCAGTGTGCAGGCATCCCCAATACAGGCAGTGTGCAGGCATCCCCAATACAGGCAGTGTGCTGGCATCTCCAATACAGGCAGTGTGCAGGCATCCCCAATACAGGCAGTGTGCTGGCATCTCCAATACAGGCAGCGTGTGGGCATCCCCAATACAGGCAGCGTGCTGGCATCCCCAATACAGGCAGTGTGCGGGCATCACCAATACAGGCAGTGTGCGGGCATCCCCAATACAGGCAGTGTGCTGGCATCCCCAATACAGGCAGTGTGCTGGCATCCCCAATACAGGCAGTGTGCGGGCATCACCAATACAGGCAGTGTGCGGGCATCCCCAATACAGGCAGTGTGCTGGCATCCCCAATACAGGCAGTGTGCGGGCATCACCAATACAGTCAGTGTGCTGGCATCCCCAATACAGGCAGTGTGCTGGCATCCCCAATACAGGCAGCGTGCTGGCATCCCCAATACAGCAGTGTGCGGGCATCACCAATACAGGCAGTGTGCAGGCATCCCCAATACAGGCAGTGTGCGGGCATCACCAATACAGGCAGTGTGCTGGCATCTCCAATACAGGCAGTGTGCGGGCATCCCCAATACAGGCAGCGTGCTGGCATCCCCAATACAGCAGTGTGCGGGCATCACCAATACAGGCAGTGTGCAGGCATCCCCAATACAGGCAGTGTGCGGGCATCCCCAATACAGGCAGTGTGCGGACATCCTCAATACAGGCAGTGTGCAGGCATCCCCAATACAGGCAGTGTGCAGGCATCCCCAATACAGGCAGTGTGCTGGCATCTCCAATACAGGCAGTGTGCAGGCATCCCCAATACAGGCAGTGTGCTGGCATCTCCAATACAGGCAGTGTGCTGGCATCCCCAATACAGGCAGTGTGCTGGCATCTCCAATACAGGCAGTGTGCAGGCATCCCCAATACAGGCAGTGTGCAGGCATCCCCAATACAGGCAGTGTGCTGGCATCTCCAATACAGGCAGCGTGTGGGCATCCCCAATACAGGCAGCGTGCTGGCATCCCCAATACAGGCAGTGTGCGGGCATCACCAATACAGGCAGTGTGCTGGCATCCCCAATACAGGCAGTGTGCGGACATCCTCAATACAGGCAGTGTGCGGGCATCCCCAATACAGACAGTGTGCTGGCATCACCAATACAGGCAGTGTGCGGGCATCCCCAATACAGGCAGTGTGCTGGCATCCCCAATACAGGCAGTGTGCTGGCATCCCCAATACAGGCAGTGTGCGGGCATCACCAATACAGGCAGTGTGCTGGCATCCCCAATACAGGCAGTGTGCGGGCATCACCAATACAGGCAGTGTGCAGGCATCCCCAATACAGGCAGTGTGCGGGCATCCCCAATACAGGCAGTGTGCAGGCATCCCCAATACAGGCAGTGTGCAGGCATCCCCAATACAGGCAGTGTGCTGGCATCTCCAATACAGGCAGTGTGCGGGCATCCCCAATACAGGCAGTGTGCGGGCATCACCAATACAGGCAGTGTGCTGGCATCCCCAATACAGGCAGTGTGCGGACATCCTCAATACAGGCAGTGTGCGGGCATCCCCAATACAGACAGTGTGCTGGCATCACCAATACAGGCAGTGTGCGGGCATCCCCAATACAGGCAGTGTGCTGGCATCCCCAATACAGGCAGTGTGCTGGCATCCCCAATACAGGCAGTGTGCGGGCATCACCAATACAGGCAGTGTGCTGGCATCCCCAATACAGGCAGTGTGCGGGCATCACCAATACAGGCAGTGTGCAGGCATCCCCAATACAGGCAGTGTGCGGGCATCCCCAATACAGGCAGTGTGCAGGCATCCCCAATACAGGCAGTGTGCAGGCATCCCCAATACAGGCAGTGTGCTGGCATCTCCAATACAGGCAGTGTGCGGGCATCCCCAATACAGGCAGTGTGCGGGCATCCCCAATACAGGCAGTGTGCGGGCATCCCCAATACAGGCAGTGGGCTGGCATCCCCAATACAGGCAGTGTGCAGGCATCCCCAATACAGGCTGTGTGCAGGCATCCCCAATACAGGCATTGTGCGGGAATCCCCAATACAGGCAGTGTGGGGGCATCCCCAATACAGGCAGTGTGGGGGCATCCCCAATACAGGCAGTGTGCTGGCATCCCCAATACAGGCAGTGTGCGGGCATCCCCAATACAGGCTGTGTGCAGGCATCCCCAATACAGGCAGTGTGCGGGCATCCCCAATACAGGCAGTGTGCTGGCATCCCCAATACAGGCAGTGTGCTGGCATCCCCAATACAGGCAGTGTGCGGGAATCCCCAATACAGGCAGTGTGCAGGCATCCCCAATACAGGCAGTGTGCAGGCATCCCCAATACAGGCTGTGTGCAGGCATCCCCAATACAGGCAGTGTGCGGGCATCCCCAATACAGGCTGTGTGCAGGCATCCCCAATACAGACAGTGTGCGGGCATCCCCAATACAGGCAGTGTGGGGGCATCCCCAATACAGGCATTGTGCGGGAATCCCCAATACAGGCAGTGTGCAGGCATCCCCAATACAGGCTGTGTGCAGGCATCCCCAATACAGACAGTGTGCGGGCATCCCCAATACAGGCAGTGTGGGGGCATCCCCAATACAGTCATTGTGCGGGAATCCCCAATACAGGCAGTGTGCGGGCATCCCCAATACAGGCAGTGTGCAGGCATCCCCAATACAGGCAGTGTGCAGGCATCCCCAATACAGGCAGTGTGGGGGCATCCCCAATACAGGCATTGTGCGGGAATCCCCAATACAGGCAGTGTGCGGGCATCCCCAATACAGGCAGTGTGGGGGCATCCCCAATACAGGCATTGTGCGGGAATCCCCAATACAGACAGTGTGCGGGCATCCCCAATACAGGCAGTGTGGGGGCATCCCCAATACAGGCATTGTGCGGGAATCCCCAATACAGGCAGTGTGCGGGCATCCCCAATACAGGCAGTGTGCGGGCATCCCCAATACAGGCAGTGTGGGGGCATCCCCAATACAGGCAGTGTGGGGGCATCCCCAATACAGGCAGTGTGCTGGCATCCCCAATACAGGCAGTGTGCAGGCATCCCCAATACAGGCAGTGTGCGGGCATACCCTGAAAACCAAGCAAAAAGAAAACTTACCGTACATTCCCCGGCGTTCCTGCCGCTCGACGCCGCAAGTTCAGAGCGGGTCGATTCCCGCCGTTGGGGGCGTGGCCTGTGACTCCTGCCAGCGTCCAATGAGGTGACAGGCCGGGGAGACTATGGAGTCGGGGGATCCATGAAAAGTTTTTTTCCAGGTGTACAGCACGTGTTGCTTCATTTCTTGTTCTTCACATGTGGGCAATCCGCCACCAGGTGGCGCAGTTGACTGCAGGAAGACTTGTAGGCCCCTCCCGGTCATATAAAGGCCTGAAATACTCAGAAGACCCCAGTCTTCTCCTGCAGTCTGGCTGCAAAAATTGGCTTTTTCCCCTCTCTCCATGGTTTTCGCAGATAAGCGGGGCATCCCAAGCTCATCGGCCCCTGCAAGCTCTATTCCCACCTGCTTCCGGGACCCTTCTGCCTCCCAGCTATGGCTGAGGACCAGGTGAAGGTAGGGGAATGCTGTGGGTCAGGCGTTCGGCAGAGCTATGCTCTGGGCCGCAGACCTTTTTTCCTCAAGGTAAGCCGGCCACAGGCTATGGTGAGCCTATAGGGGGGAGGGGAGGAACCACCCGGTGACCCTGTGTTCATATGATTCCCACAAGCTTTATTGTTGTCTTTGGTGTTTTTTCACTTTTTAACAGATTTTTACCTCAGAAATACTTACCTTCCTCGTTCCTCTTCTCTCGCCTCCCCCTCCGTTTCTCTCTGTTCCCGGGCGCCATTTTGGTCTTCGGGCGCCAGGAGCTGTATGAGGGGGAGGCCAGTAGGGTCTCTCGTTGTAATTTTGAGCTTAGACTGGCTAGTATTGAGCATCAGTTGGTGGGTTCGGCCGCTGGCAAGGCCAAGAGTAAGAAGCGGCATTTAGAACAGGCTTGCGCCATCTTTGCAGATGACGATGAGGATTATGAGGTCTTCGGTGGCCGATATTCTGCTGAGGAGGGTGAGCTACTCCAGGGTTCTGACTTTTCCGAGGACAGTTGGGGAGACCCTGATCGTTGCCCCGGGTCCTCATCCCATGAGGATCAGTGGCCTCCTTCTAAGCCTTTTTGCTCACGTCTGGAGATATCGCGTCTCGGACCAGTGGATTCAGGAAGTGGTGTCCTCCAGATACAAAATAGAGCTGATAGCTTGGCCTCCCCCATGATTCATTCGGTCCTGGATTTCACAAAATCCTGTGACGGCACAGAGTCTGAGGTTGGCAGTCCAACATCTTCTGTTCTCAGGAGTTGTTTGCCCTGTACCGTTAATAGAACAGGGTCGGGGTTTTTACTCCAATCTGTTCACGGTGCCCAAGATGGACGGCTCCCTGCGACCCATCCTGGATCTAAAGGGTCTCAACAGATTTGTCAGATTCAAACACTTCTGCATGGAGACCCTACGGTCGCCGGTGAATTTTCTTCAGCCAGGCGACTTCATGACAACTGTGGACATCAAGGATGCCTATCTGTATGTTCCTGTCTTCCTGGGACACCAGAGGTTCCTAAGGTTTGCTCTGGGGGATCAACACTATCAGTTTGTGGCCTTGCCGTTCAGAATCACCTCGGCTCCCCGGGTGTTCACCAAGGTGCTGGCGGGTGTCATGGCTCTGCTGAGGAGCCAGGGCATTCGCATTCTACCTTTCTTGGACGACCTGTCGATTGCTGCGCCATCCTTTCATCAGGCTTAGAGGGATACTCAGGTGGTAGTGTCAACCCTCGAATCTTTCGGTTGGGTGATCAATTATCCCAAGTCTTCACTTTCTCCCTCTTCTGTGAGATCCTTCCTGGGAATGACGCTGGATACCTTCCAAGTCAAGGTTTTTCTTCCTCAGCAGAAGGTGGAGGGTCTTCAGATGCAGGCGCGGGCCCTGTTATCGTGCCCTCATCCATTCACCTGGGGATGCAGTTGGTGGGTCTCATGGTGTCTTGTTTCGAGGCTGTGCCCTTCGCTCAGTTTCACATGAGACATCTTCAGTTGAATCTCCTGACCGTCTGGGATCGGTGTCAGGAGTACTTGGAGCAGAAGTTCACTCTGTCTCCTCTGGCCAGACAGTTTTTCAATTCACTCCCCATCTTCGGGGTCTTGCAGTCCAGGTACGTTCGGACAACCAAACGGCTGTCGCCTGCGTCAATCACCAGGGCGGGACTCGGAGCAAACAAACCCTCAAGGAGGTGTCCCTGATTTTGTCATGATCAGAGGAAAATGTTCCCTGCATCTCGGCGATCTACATCCCAGGGGTAGAGAACCAGGAGGCAGATGCTCTGAGCAAGGGGTCTGCTCGCCTGGGGGAGTGGTCTCTCGACAACAATATCTTTCATGCCCTGTGTCGCCGTTGGGGTCAGCCGGACGTGGATCTGTTTGCATCCCGTCACAATTGCAAGCTTCCAAGATTCGTCTCCCTGTCAAGAGATCCTCTAGCCTTCGCCACGGACGCGCTAGCAATTCCTTGGACGGAGTTTCGACTCTTCTATGCCTTTCCTCCTTTTCCCCTCCTGGTTTGTGTGCTGCAAAAGATAGCCCAGGAGGGGGTAACGACCATCCTGGTGGCCCCCCGTTTGCTGAGGAGGTTATGGTTCGCGGGCGTCATTCAGATGGCGGTGGATCAGTTCGTCATGCCCGACCTTCCAGAACTCCTCACTCAAGGGCAACCTAGCCTTCCTAATTTACAAACTATAACTTTGACGGCTTGGCTGTTGAAACCGCCATCCTGACGGATAAGGGTTTCACGACTTTGGTTGTCAACACCATGATCCAGGCTAGGACGAAATCCTCTTCTATGATTTACTACAGGGTTTGGCATGCTTATATTGCCTGGTGTGAGTCTAAGTCTTTTCCTTGTCGCACATTCTCCATTTCTAGGATTCTGGAATTTTTACAACATGGTCTGGAGTCGGGTCTACAACTGAGTACCCTCAAAGGACAGGTTTCTGCCTTGGAAATTTTTTTCCAAAGATCTTAATCACAGGCTTGTTAAAACTTTTTTCCAGGGAGTTACTCATGTACGTCCACCGCGTAAGCCTCTGCTACCGGTGTGGGATTTGAACTTGGTGCTTTCTGCTATACAGGGTGCGCCTTTCGAGCCCCTATGCGATGCTGCTCTGTCTATTCTGACTATTAAAGTGGTCTTTTTGGTTGCTATCACTTCGGTGCCTCGCGTCTCTGAGCATGCGGCGCTCTCCATGAAACCTCTTTATTTTGAGCGGCATCAGGATACGGTGGTGTTCCGTCTTAAGCCGGAATTCTTGCCCAAGGTCGTATCTGCCTTTCATCTCAATGATGACATTGTCTTACCTTCCTATTGTCCTGCCCCTGCTAATTCCAAGAACGGAATCTTCATTCTCTGGATGTTGTCAGGGCACTCAAGTATTATTTGGTCGCCACTGAGTCATTTCGGAGGTCTGATTCTCTTTTTGTCCTCCCTTCCGGACCTAGAAAGGGCTTGCCTCCAGCCAAATCCACTATCAGTAAGTGGATTAGACAGGCGGTGGTGCAAACATACTCTGCCAAGGGGAAGGAACCCCCTTTCCGTGTTACAGCTCTCTCCACTAGGGCTGTTGGTGCCTCTTGGGCTTTCCAGCACCAAGCTTCTGTTGAACAGGTTTGTAAGGCCGCTACTTGGTCCTCGGTTCATACTTTTTCCAAGTTTTACAAAGCTGATGTTAGGGCCTCAGCTGACGCCGTTTTTGGCCGCAAGGTGCTTCAGACGGTAGTGGTTTTAACTGCTTGCCGTTGTTCTCTGGGGATCCCACCCTTCTTTTTGGACACTGCTGTTGGATGTCCCACATGTGAAGAATAAGAAATGAAGCAAGACGTGCTGTACACCTGGAAAAATACAATTCTGTGATTACTCACCTGTAGAATTGATTTTACAGTGTACAGCACGGCTTGCTTCATCCCACCCTTGTTATCGTTGTTCTCTTTTGCCTTGTTATGGTGATTTTGTTGAGAGAGTTTTTTCTATACGGGCTATGTTGTTTATTAACATGGTTCTTACCTCCCGGCTTCTTGCATACTGCTTTCAAACACTGGGGTCTTCTGGGTAATTCCGGCCTTTATATGGCCCGGAGGGGCCACAAGTCTTCCTGCAGTCGACTGCGCTCGTGATTACCCACATGTGATTATCCACATGTGAAGAATATGAAGTGAAGCAAGACGGCTGTACACCATAAAATCAATTCCACAGGTGAGTAATCACAGAATTGTATTTTTTTTACATTTGCCCGATAAGACGCACTTATATTCCCCCCCACACACACTTTTGGGGAAAAATAAGTGCGTCTTATATAGGAGAAAAATACAGTATTTCACTATATATATATATATATATATATATATATATATATAAATATATATATATATATATATATTTCACTATAGAAATATATACTGTGAAAATAAGCTGTGCTGTCCAATCAAAGCACCATTATATTAAACCACATATCACAACAGGTGTAGAGTATGCTGCTTGCCCCCCTAAACTGGCCCCCTTCAGTCACTAAACAACCATCAACAAGATCTATATAAAATTTATAAATCCAAACAATCCAGTAATTCAATAACACTTCAAAAATTACAGACTAGTCACCAGGTCTCCCCACCACCTTCCAGCATCCAAAGCAGCCACGCGTTCCGTGGGCAACTCCCACTTCCTCAGGCTCAGCCCAGCTAGCCCCAAAGCAGTACAGGAACTCTCCCTGTACTCCCTATGGCCAGTCCGCCCCTGACTGCGGCTCATTATCAGCGCTGCTCATGTACATTTCTTAGTAGCAACAGCAGCTGTACCATTAAGAGCTTTAATGAATTATACAAGAAGGCAGAACTTCCGACTCATTTAAACACATGCAATTTCCTTCATCAACAATAAAATGAGCGTCTGCCCCAGCACCTGAAGCCACTTGTCGAAGTCTCATTATATTTTTAATGCTTGTTTCGTTTTTAGTATCATTTTATATATATAGCAAAATGGCAACACACCAGAATATGATCATAATATTGCTGTTGTGAGATTAGTGGAATAACTCTGCAGGCTATAAGTCATTTAGTTTTTTCTTAGGACTAGCTCAGATATCACTCAGCTCAAGGTCCTATTTTTCTCTGACGCTTCTGCCATGTGTTGAAGATGAAGCGGGTTCCACAAACAGGAAACAAAGACTGTACAAGAATTAAAAGCTAGGGCTGTTTCTAGGGGAGGGTGGGAAGGGCGATCACCCTGGGTGCCAAGGCCAATGGGGACGCCTTTATCCCAGGCATCCTATATTCTGTAGATACGTCAGGGCCACTGTTAGTGGTGCTGGCCATATAACAGGCCTCTCATCCTCCATATTGGGCTCAGACATGGGGAGGGGGCACTGCATGTTGCTATGGTAAAGGTAGAGCATGGCACATACCTGTATGGGACAGCAGCAGCAACATAGGATAGGTGAGGAGGGGGCACTGCCTGCTGCTATGGTAGAGGTACAGCATGGCACATACCTGTATGGGACAGCAGCAGCACCATAGGATGGGTGAGGAGGGGGCACTGCCTGCTGCTATGGTAGAGGCACAGCATGGCACATACCTGTATGGGACAGCAGCAGCACCATAGGATAGGTGAGGAGGGGGCACTGCCTGCTGCTATGGTAGAGGTACAGCATGGCACATACCTGTATGGCACAGCAGCAGCACCATAGGATGGGTGAGGAGGGGGCGATGCCTGCTGCTATGGTAGAGGCACAGCATTGCACATACCTGTATGGGACAGCAGCAGCACCATAGGATGGGTGAGGAGGGGGCGATGCCTGCTGCTATGGTAGAGGCACAGCATTGCACATACCTGTATGGGACAGCAGCAGCATAGGATGGGTGAGGAGGGGGCACTGCCTGCTGCTATGGTAGAGGTACATCATGGCACATACCTGTATGGAGCAGCAGC
Source organism: Gastrophryne carolinensis (assembly GCA_027917425.1). NCBI lineage: Eukaryota > Metazoa > Chordata > Amphibia > Anura > Microhylidae > Gastrophryne > Gastrophryne carolinensis. The sequence continues at coordinate 183,546,642 of CM051243.1, read as the reverse complement.
AGCATAGGACGGGTGAGGAGGGGGCACTGCCTGCTTCTATGGTAGAGGCACAGCATGGCACATACCTGTATGGGACAGCAGCAGCACCATAGGATGGGTGAGGAGGGGGCACTGCCTGCTGCTATGGTAGAGGTACAGCATGGCACATACCTGTATGGGACAGCAGCACCATTAGATTGGTGAGGAGGGGGCACTGCCTGCTGCTATGGTAGAGGTACAGCATGGCACATACCTGTATGGCACAGCAGCGACACCATAGGATGTGTGAGGAGGGGGCACTGCCTGCTGCTATGGTAGAGGTACAGCATGGCACATACCTGTATGGGACAGCAGCAGCACCATAGGATGGGTGAGGAGGGGGCACTGCCTGCTGTTATGGTAGAGGTACAGCATGGCACATACCTGTATGGGACAGCAGAAGCACCATAGGATGGGTGAGGAGGGGGCACTGCCTGCTTCTATGGTAGAGGTACAGCATGGCACATACCTGTATGGGACAGCAGCACCATAGGATGGGTGAGGAGGGGGCGATGCCTGCTGCTATGGTAGAGGCACAGCATTGCACATACCTGTATGGGACAGCAGCAGCATAGGATGGGTGAGGAGGGGGCACTGCCTGCTGCTATGGTAGAGGTACATCATGGCACATACCTGTATGGAGCAGCAGCAGCATAGGACGGGTGAGGAGGGGGCACTGCCTGCTTCTATGGTAGAGGCACAGCATGGCACATACCTGTATGGGACAGCAGCAGCACCATAGGATGGGTGAGGAGGGGGCACTGCCTGCTGCTATGGTAGAGGTACAGCATGGCACATACCTGTATGGGACAGCAGCACCATAGGATGGGTGAGGAGGGGGCGATGCCTGCTGCTATGGTAGAGGCACAGCATTGCACATACCTGTATGGGACAGCAGCAGCATAGGATGGGTGAGGAGGGGGCACTGCCTGCTGCTATGGTAGAGGTACATCATGGCACATACCTGTATGGAGCAGCAGCAGCATAGGACGGGTGAGGAGGGGGCACTGCCTGCTTCTATGGTAGAGGCACAGCATGGCACATACCTGTATGGGACAGCAGCAGCACCATAGGATGGGTGATGAGGGGGCACTGCCTGCTGCTATGGTAGAGGTACAGCATGGCACATACCTGTATGGGACAGCAGCACCATTAGATTGGTGAGGAGGGGGCACTGCCTGCTGCTATGGTAGAGGTACAGCATGGCACATACCTGTATGGGACAGCAGCAGCACCATAGGATGGGTGAGGAGGGGGCACTACCTGCTGCTATGGTAGAAGCACAGCATGGCACATACCTGTATGGGGCAGCAGCAGCACCATAGGATAGATGAGGAGGGGGCACTGCCTGCTGCTATGGTAGAGGTATTGCATGGCACATACCTGTATGGGACAGCAGCAGCACCATAGGATGGGTGAGGAGGGGGCACTGCCTGCTGCTATGGTAGAGGTATAGCATGGCACATACCTGTATGGGACAGCAGGAGCAGCATAGAATGGGTGAGGAAGGGGCACTGCCTGCTTCTATGGTAGAGGCACAGCATGGCACATACCTGTATGGGACAGCAGCAGCACCATAGGATGGAGGAGGAGGGGACACTGCCTGCTGCTATGGTAGAGGCAGAGCATGGCACATACCTGTATGGGGCAGCAGTAGCAGCATAGGATGGGTGAGGAGGGGGCACTGCCTGCTGCTATGGTAGAGGCACAGCATGGCACATACCTGTATGGAGCAGCAGCAGCATCATAGGATGGGTGAGGAGGGGGCACTGCCTGCTTCTGTGGTAGAGGCACAGCATGGCACATACCTGTATGCACCTCCATAAAGGAGGTTCCTAAACCTAGGGTTCGGTGACTCTTGGTTAGGTGTGGTTTGGGTTTGGTGCACTTACTCTGTGCTGCTCTTCCATATAGTTCCAGATAAATTCAATGACGTCAAACGAATGCAGTCGTTATTCAGCATGAAGGTCAGGTGTTTCATGCATCAGCAGGGCAGGTTCACAGACAGGGCAGTTTCCACTGTTTCAGTTCCACTTTAGAGGCATCTTGCACTGCTAGATTTACTCTCTTTAGTGGGGTATTCAGGGCTTTATTCCAGCCCGACTTCATAAGATCTTCCAGTCTCTCTCTCTCTTGAGCTGGTTTTCTTCCTGATGGTCTCCTGAGTCCTAATTACTTCTTTCCCCACAGATAGATTCACATTGAAGAATCTAGAACGAGGCTGGACTCCCCAAAAATACCACTCTCTGTGGTAAAGCCTGTAATGCCCCTATGGGGGTGATCTCTCTTCTGTCTAGATGCTAATACTACATCTATCTACCTTTTACCATTGTAGTCTATGGGGATTAACTAACCAAAAGACTAAAGTAAGTCTCTCTCAGGGCCTACTCCAGAGCTTTGGCCTCCAATAAGTGGAAGATGTGGAAAAGAGAGAAAGGGGGAAGGGGTTAAAACAGAATGAAGGGGGATATGAAAATAATAGAGATAGGATAAACTGACTAGATGTCCCACTTCTGGTTGGTTAGTCCTAATTTAGGATATTATGTCCCACTGTCCCCACAAGAACCCTGCGGACACCCAAATGTTCCACTTTGCTGACATCAGTGATAAGACTATCCCATTGATAATTGCACTACTGGTAAGTTTCCAACTGCGGCCCTGCTCTGGCTCCTTGGCTGAATGGCGGTAGTGGAATGTATGGATTGGCTGAGCTTTAGGGCAATCACCAATGGGAAGGAACGATCCAGTTAAAGGTGAAAAACCCACAGATACAAGTCTGGAGTCCCCCTTTTAAGGCTTTTAGTCATAAATATGCACAGGTCCGAATCTCCCCAGGAAGGGGAATTTGCATTTATGGGTGGAGCAGGGCAGATCACAGACTCCCTGCTGATTCTCTCACACCTCCAGCCTGGGAAGGCTCCGGTGGGTCTGGAGATGGTAGGACCCCTGGCTGTGAGCCCCGTCACTTAAAAGATGAGAGCCGTAGACCAGCGGCACCAACACAAATCGGACCATAAGAATTTTGTAAGGAATAAAAACGTGGATATTTTATCCTTTTAAACTGGATTAAGGCTGGCGTATTGACTGATCTACATATGCATGTGAGCTGAGCACTCATGGCCGGGCCTCATCCTATGATTCCCGCATCCAAGGACTCTTGATACCTACAGGTGGGGCTGATCATTTTTGTTTTCCTACAAATCGGACCATAGCTGGGTCACCATGTGTCCAAGCACCAAGCCAGGTACAGAACCAGAACCAGCTCACAAACCCGCACGTGGACAAACCTGGGCCCTGCGACATAGGAAACCTAGAAAAATGGAGATCTAAGGTTCTGACCCATTTAGGGACCCCATTTTGCACTCATCGGAAGCCCGGCATCCAGCCCAATCTTTTGGTGCTGTATCCAAAGCCATACGACCCCCCTGCTCAAAGTTATAAAACCTAAAGGGTTTTAGGGGCTAAAGTAAGCTCCAGAACAGTGGAAGGTGACAATCCGGCCCACAGAAGGGAGGGAGTGAAAGGGTCCCGAGGCATAAAGGGGGTAACCCTGGGCCAGGCTGGTGTCACTTCCGGAGAGGTCACGGTTCCCGCGTGCTGGAGATGCCCATCAACAAGCTTGCCACTTACCTCTTGTGGGAGCTCTTCATCACCACTCTACAACTGCTTTTTAAGGTAACTGATCATTGTCTCTCTGTGTAACTCACAGTAACCTGTAGCCCACTACTCAGAACATCATTTGTATTATTTCATATTCCATTATAGCCAAATGTTTGTTATCACTGCCTAGTGTGCGCTTATTGCATTAAAACCTATATTTAACTTGAGCGATCTTTTTGCCTTAGCCAAGAATCTGTGTCCGCAGGCTTTGGGCCTATTAGCCAAACGGACGGGGTTTGGGGAAAGCGGTCTGTGTGTCCGGAGGTCCCTGATTGATAGTTTGGATCACGTGACCCGTGGTTCCCTGACAACCAACATCATTTTTGGCCAGAGATATCCAAGTTGTGCTTTCTGTCTGGAATGTCCAAAGTCACACCTACTTAAACACAGAAGAAAAGCATAAAATAAAGCATAAATGCCTTACCCCCAAACCACACCAATTACCCCTTAAAGTAGTCAGTTTAAAGTCATACTTTACAAGGAAAGCGATATCACAGAAGCACTCTAACCTCAAGCGATTAAGTTCGGGTGCTGTGGCCAGCAGTGGCGCCGCGTCAACCATAAAAATGACAACAGCCAGCACTCCAATAAATCCGTGTACTCAATATTCCAATAAAGTCCAAGAAGGCGTACAAACATGTGCAGTTATAGGTAATGTCCATACAGTCCTTTATCCGATGTTTCGGGGCATCCCACGCCCCTCCATCAGGGAAATGCACATCAAACAGAGTAACATCCAAATTAAGGGTTAAATACCCGCACACAAATGTGAAAAAGCCCGCCTGACGTCTGCCTGTGTTAGCGATCCCGCCGCCAGCTAATCAGGCAGCGGTGTGGATCGCGTCATCAGTAACCAGTTGGACCCGGGACCAGGCAACTCACGTCTCTTGCTGTAGAGACGTTCACTGCATTGCCAAGCAACCACAGCGCAGTGGATTGGCAGCGAGGCGGCTGCAAAACTGTGTGGGGCCACACGGCAGGTGATTATTATCCTCTCCAAGGATCTTAGTTATGATTATTTTTGGTCACATTTTGATTTGATGGCTCTTAAGTATAACTTTGGCATTATATATATGTCTTTGTATTTTGATTGATTTACACATCACTGGTGACGTCAGGAGGGCTTTTTCACATTTGTGTGAGGGTATTGAACCCTTGATTGGGTTGTTACTCTGTTTGATGTGAATTTCCCTGATGAAGGGTCGCGGGATGCCACGAAACGTAGGATAAAGGACTGTATGGACATTACCTATAACTGCACATGTTTGCACGCCTTCTTGGACTTTATTGGATTATTGAATAGACAGATCTATTGGAGTGCAGGCTGTTGTCATACTTTACCCAAGAAGCTGAGCCCTAGACTAGCCCACAATGTCCCTATATAATTAAACTGCACACCACCGTTATATAGAAAAATATATGTATAAATTTATTGGATCATCCTTAGAACAACAAAAACGTCACAAGACTTAATTAAAAAACATATACACAATTGTTGGGGGAAGGGGGAAGTCCTATTTAAGAGCTATTAATGATCACCTATCACATAAATGTAAATTCATTAATCAATGTATTAATATCTAAAGTAACCTTAACCTTAAATGGCTGTATGGTGGCGTGTGAAGATGAAAAATATATAAGTGCACAGAAATACAAGAAGAAGAATAAGCTGAAATTGATGCAGTGTGGTAAAGTGCCAAGTGCCTAAGTGACAAAAGTGCAAGAAAGAGTGTCAAAATCCATAAGTGCTGTGGTATATAGTGCACATAAGAGATAAGTGGATAGAAAGTGCTCAGCCTAATGTTAATGAAATAGTGCACACGCCAGCATAATAGCCAATGAATCAACAATGAAAGTCACTTATAAACTATTAACATCACCGCATCCTAGAGCTCCGGACCCCCCGAGGCCGCAACTATACACCGACGCGTTGCGTGGCCTTCTGTCACTTCGCCAGGGTGTCATACTTTAGGCAAGGCAAAGGACAACGCTGAGCATAGCAAACGTACCAATCAATGAAGTCTGCTGGGTTCCGCTTTTCTCTTCTGCTCCAAAAGTTTGACCAAGTTCAGGAACTCGAACCAAGCTGTTGTTCAAAGTTCAGCCGATCTTGCCGAACCCGAACTTCTATGGGTTTGCTTAACACTAGTAGCTGGTAAGATGTATTCATGGTGTTGCAAAGCCAGGCACTGGCGGCTGGCCAGATGTGGTCAAGACATGGCAGAATCTGAGTACAGGCAGATGGTAAGATGTGGTTAAAATGTGGCAAAGTTATTGGTTGGTGGCTGGCTTGGCAAAGTCAAGACATAGAAGTCATGGGCATCTTGCTAGCAAGAAGCAGCTGCTTCCAAGGCCTCCAAGATTTTATCATGCATTAATAGAGGCCTGGAATCACGGGATAGGTGAGTAATTTTGCCTCTTTACAAAGCACTTGTGCGCCCTCACCTGGAATATGCCGTCCAGTTCTGGGCACCCATTCATAGAAAGGACGCTCTGACTATGGAAAGGGAGCAGAGGAGCCACCAAACTAATAAAGGGAATGAAAGATCTTAGTTATGAGGAAAGATTACGAGAATTAAATCTGTTTAGTCTTGAGAGGAGATGACTGAGGGGGGACATGATTAACTTGTATAAATATATAAATGGCCAATACAAAAAATATGGGGGAACACTGTTTCAGGTAAAATCCTCTCTAAAGACCAGGGGGCGCTGCCTTCTACTGGAAAATCATGAATTTAGTCTCCGGAGGCGATAATCGTTTTTTACCATAAGAACTATAACTCTGTGGAATAGCCTCCCACAGAAGCTTGTTACAGCATCAACCGCTGACAGCTATAAAAAAGGATTAGATGCTTATTTAGAAGAAAATAACATTAACAGTTACTATTAGCGGTTATCAGTAAAAAAAAAAAAAATAAATAACTTCCACCTATAAAATAAAATAAAAATAACTCCCCCAACACCCAACACCCTTGGTTGAACTTGATGGACATATGTCTTTTTTTTAACCGTATTAACTATGTAACTATGTAACTATGTCTATATAACTATGTAACTATGTAACTATATAACTATGTAACTATGTCTATATAACTATGTAACTATATAACTATGTAACTATGTCTATATAACTATGTAACTATATAACTATGTAACTATGTCTATATAACTATGTAACTATGTAACTATGTGGTCAAGAAGTTATGGCAGATGTCTTGGGCAGGCATATGAATGATATATCATACATTTTGGGCAGGTGGCTAGCAAGGCCTGGTCACGAAGTAACAGGTGACACATGACAATGTACTTTTTTTCTATTATTGTTGCCGTCCATCGTTAACTGTTGGCACCGGAATTTCATTGGATATACTAGACATTTCTTATGTTCCACGCTTAGAATAAAAAAGGGAAAACCTTTGCCAGAAGAATCCAACATAATGAGCAGCCATTTCCTCTCCAACATTGTATTGTAAGTGCAATCCACTTCTTTTGTAGTCCAATATCCCCTAAATCACTGTCACTTCGGACTGCAGTGAGCGGGGGAAAATTATTGTTTAAACCGATCAGCGGGCTGCACATAATCACACTGTCATTGTTTCTATCAGAAGTGTGTTATAAAGTCATTACAAGGATGTACACTGTGTATGACGCCAAGATTGCGAGGGGCAGAGGCCATTTTTTTACAGCGTATAAATGTTGAATTAGGAACACAACCTTATATGTAATAAGCTGGATATTTTAGCTCCTCTGCCAAATGCAGCTCCTTTCATTGAAAAACACAAGAACTTTAATTATATTATAGTTATATTTAAATCAAACCAAAAGTAAAAAAATGACTTTAGGTCTATTTAAAGTGGACCAACACCCAGGATTTTCACTATCCTGGGTTTTTGGTCCACTTCCGTGGGGCACCCCGATCGGGGGCGCACACCCTGCTAGAGAGAAGCGCGAGATGCGGGCGCGGCCCGCACATCCGCCGTTGGAACGGAGGTATGGTAAGGTGAATGGGGCATCCTGGGGGGTTTCACACAGCCGGACATCCCGATTTAGGATGCCCCGCGGGGACGGATCTGATCGTTCCGGGAATCTTATAGATTCCCAGGCCGATCAGCCTGGGTGTTGGTCCACTTTAAAGCATTTCCCCAGGGCATTTCAAACTCACCCTTTCAGGCCCAACAAAAGGGTGAGTTTGATGCCTAATTTTTGACCATTTTTAAGGGGCATATAGTGTGTGGAGATAAAAATCAGGATGTTGCAAGGGACTTTTTTGTTTATTTACAGGTTAGACATTTTATTAAATAGGTTGTTGAAGACAGAGCGGACTTGGACAGCCTTTCCCCACTGGAAAAACGTTGCAGACAGGATCCTAGGTGGAAAGGGGCAGTCTCAGAGATTTATAATCTCTTGAGTTCTGGAACAGATGAAGTGGAGCTGATGCATAGAAAGAGATGGCAGCGAGGGCTAAAGGAGGAGAGAGACCATGAATCCTGGCAGAAGATGTGGAAAGCATCTATTGCTACTTCAGCTTCGGTTATGGCCATTGAAGCCAAAGTAAAGGTTTCATCAAGGTGGAATATAACGCCGGAACAGATGGCTCAGTACGATGGGGCATCCCGGGGATTTTGCTTCCGAGGTTGTAAATCCATAGGATCCCATTTGGTGGGAGTGCACCAAAGTTATAGAATTTTGGTGTAAAGTTTTTGATGTTCTTGGAGTGATTTCGGGAGCAGAAGTTAAATGAAGTCGCTGGATAGCGCTCTTTAACGATTCCATTAGAACTGTTCTTTCATTGCTAGAGCAAAAATGGTCATTGCTAGAGCCTCAAAATCGCAAGTTTTAGTGAGGTTATCAACAAAGTTAATAATATTATGGCCATGGAAAAACTGTCAGGAATTAATATTGGGAACCTTGAGGGATTTTGAGAGGTTTGGGCTCCATGGATAGAAAATTTCTTACCTTCCGATTTTGATACTAACCTTTTATTATTATATGGTTGTGTTATATGCTGATTTCTTTGTTTTAATTTATGCTTTTTTTTTTTTTTTTTACTTTAGTTAATGTGCGAGAAGGGGTTAGATTTAATGAAATTGATAAGATGTACTGTGTCTAGTTGTTTTATGACATAAGCCTTTATACTTTATAATTAGAATATAGAATTTAAATGATGTGTTTATGTGCACAAATTGGTTTATATAAGGATGTCTATGATCTGTTATATCAGAAATACCAAAAGTGTTTATAGATATCTTAAATAAAAATTATTGAAAAGGAAAAATCAGGATGCTTTAGACTGGGAATTAAACAAGGATGCCTCTAACAAATAGACCACTGTTTCTCTGTTGGTGCACCACTAAGGGATGCTAAGTGGTGCACCAACAGTAGGGATCTAATATATATATATTTTTTTCCGATCTCAATAGTTTTTATTGCAAGAATAAACATCACATATCGAAAAACTGACATCCATTAGTTTTTGTTCATAAAGTAGAGCTTATACATCGAGTAAAACAAATGATGCAAAAGATAACTCTGTGGTCCAACCGTAGCTAACAATAGTCACACCTCAACTACTCTCCCCCAACACCCCCCCACCCCCACCCTTGTAAACTCCCCCAGTCTGACCCCAGAGGCATAGCTCCTTGGCCTGGTGAGGGGGAGGAGGCAAGAGTTCTCATTAAATTGGACCAACACCCAGGATTTTGACTATCCTGGGTTTTGGTCCACTTCAGGGGGGCACCCCGATTGGGGGTGCCCCGCTGTGTAAAACCCCCCAGAAAGCCCCCAATACTAACCTCAACACGCTCCCACGTGGCCACGGACAAGCGGGTGACAGCGGCGGACAAGACAGTGTGCCCGCCGCCGCCTCCCGCACATCGCTCTGACAGGGCGCGCGCCCGCGCCGGCCATTCACAAACGGGCGCGCGCACGTCTAGAGGAGCGTGCAGGAGGTGAGTTTATTTGGGGTTTTGAGGGGGGGCCCTCACGAGATCGGGATGTCCCGCGGTGAGGGAGGTGATCGGCCCGGGAATCTTATAGATTCCCGGGCCGATCACCCCTGTGTGATGGTCCACTTTAAGTCTCGTGCTACTTAGGGGAAAGGGCGCAAGATTGTGGAACAGAGGGTAGGACAGGGAAAGAAAGTTAAGAAAATCGAAAAGGAGAAGAAAGAGACAACAAGAGAAGGAGAAAAAAGGATGGGTTTCAGGCCTCCACCAATCCACTTAGAGGCTAAGTTAGGACCCTAAACCAACAGAAGCTCCCGGTCAAAATGTCTTGGCTGGAAGTGGGATATCCAGCCATCCCAGGTGGCTAAAAAGGGAGCAAGATCCCCTTGCATGGAGGCTGTCATCTTCTCGAAAAACATAACCTCATTGATACATGAAATTAGACTCCAGAGAAGACCAGTTGCGCCGAGGGGGACAGATGCAGCCCCGATGGCCTTCCTAATAACATAGAATGCTCTGGCCCAAAATTGTTTAACCACCCTACACTCCCAACAAATGTTGTATGTATGGGATATCATATATTATTTTAACTGTAAACCATTATTCCCTCTTGCTTTAACAGAACTCCTAGGGGATACTCTGTTGGAACATCTTGTTGCTAGGGGGTACTTGGCGTAAAAAGTTTGAGAACCACTGAAATAGAACATCTGTACAATCCTCTCTCTCATCTGGGATGCAGAAAGTTAACATGTCCTTCTAGACTTGCAGTTTTCAGTCTCCCTTAATTCCTGGACTTTCACGATACTTTCAGGCTCAAGAACGGTTAACCTCCACTTGCACCAGAATGTCACTGTCACTTGCAGGACTCAGGAAAGAAGCCATGTATCACAGCTGTGTTTGGACTCATAATGTTCCTAGAACACTGTTGGGCCCATTTACACCAGCATCCTAGTTATGCCCCATAATATTTTATATTAAATGAAGCTAATCCCATAGAAGGGGGGGGGGGGGCACATCCCCTTCGAAAGGGGGGCAGGGAGAGTTTGGCATGTGAATAAAGTTTTAGAGCCCAGACTCTTTCATCTGAAAGTCACCTGATGTGTGGAGAAAGTACCAGGATCCAGCAGGCCTACATGCCCCCTGTGGTTTCCCTGAATCATCTGTCTGCAATAAGGTACTTACATTGTATCTGCTCATTCTGACTGTAAGTACCACTTGTAATTGCCCTTCAGACCTGTAAATAACTGTTCATTACATGTATATAGTTTGTCTAGTGTGATCTTCAAGTGAATACACATTCACAACTTCAAACTCATTTGCCCGTGTCTCTCTGTTATATTTACATGCTACTGAGACTTGCTTCTGGCCTAAGGCTGACCCACTAACGGACTGGGCTTGTCTTAAACAGAGCTGGTGTCAATAATTTGGGCTGCAGGGATCTGTTCATGATTGGCAGTGAAGGAGCCCCGCAGCCTGTCGGGGCATTTGGCCCTGTAATAACAAAAACATACAGCATGATTTCAGTGACAGCTGCGACAACCAGGGCCACAAGATACGAGTTTCATCACACCGCTTTACTATAAAGGTTTCTTAAACAACCCGAGGCAGTATCTGCTCTTGAATCTGTAGTCTTAGTGGAACATTACCACAATATGCTAGGTCTAGCGACCCCTTCCTTGCTGTCTCAACCAAATGGTGATGTATTTTAATTTAAGATTTGTCCCATTTGCTCAGGAGGTTCCTAACTCCTTGACTGACCCTGGTTGGTCTTGGAATCCTACCTGCGGCCTTGACTAGGGATGGACGAACCGGAATTTGCTCCGAATTTCAGGGAAAATTCGATTCGGCACAAACCCGAATTTTTTTTTGTTCGTGCCGATCGAATTTTCCCTGAAATTAAAAAAAAAAAATGCTGGCATGGTGGGAGCGGGCAGGCCGGCCACGCTGTCAGCGGGCCGGCGGCGGCCCGCTGACAGGCGTAGCCGGCCTGCCCGCTCCCACCATGTCGGCATTTTTTTAAAAAGCAAACACTTACCTGCATGGTCGGAGCGTGGAGGCCGGCGCCGCTCTCAGGCGCCCTCTGATGACACGCCCTCTGATGACGCGCCCTCTGATGACGCGTCCTCTGATGACAGCTGAGAGCGGCGCCGGCCTCCACGCTCTGACCATGCAGATAAGTGTTTGCTTTGTAAAAAAATGCCGCCATGGTGGGAGCGGGTAGGCCGGCTACGCTGTATGCAGGCCGGCGGCGGCCCGCTGACAGGCGTAGCCGGCCTGCCCGCTCCCACCATGCCGGCATTTTTTTTTTCAGATGAGCGATTCGTGAAAGTTCGATTCGGGCGAACCCAAATTTCTTGGGGAAATTCGGCGAATCGCCCGAATCGACCTTTCAAGAAGTTCGCTCATCTCTAGCCTTGACCCATGACCCATATAAAGCAGTATCTAGATCCTCCACTAGCCATTCCCATCACATCTATAACTAAGGCTACTAGGACATTGGTTCATCTGCACATCTACAGTAGCTAAATGGGTATTAAAGGACATTCTCACTGGATAAAGGAATAAGGGACAACCTGCACTAGGCTCTCCACAAATCTCAGCCTTGCAGTTTAATAACTCTGGGCTTTCTGTGGTTACAAACTCCAAAAAAAGAAAGAGCAGATTTGTTTTTTACATTTCTGAATTTCACAATTTTTGGTTTCTTATTTGGGAGTTTTTTTAAGAAACAACATTAATCTTCTTACTCACTTTTTGTTGCTTACTTAGCAAAATGACTCCTATCCAGGCTCACATGACTGTGCCAAAATTGGCATCTTTCTAGCTGCGTAGGTAGATAGGCAGACGGTGCCAGCAAGCTCGCACTGCTTATTTTCACAGAAGGTTTGCGTCGTTCTTGGCTTCATTACTTTGGATGGCTTTGGCTCAGTGAAGTATCACTTGACCTTGAGGCGTTACAACATCTGCCTCATTTCTCAACATCTTCCCAAGCATGAAGAGGTGCTGATGGGCCAACATGGCAAGTAATGGACTATTCTAATCACAAGTTTTTATTGCCCCCCTGCAAAATATATTTTTGCATTCGAAGGTAAACTTGCTATACACAGAGGTTCCAGTGCTGACCGTCGTAGGACCACATTCAGTATTTCCCACTACTTTATCAGTCTAATACAATATTCCTCAACCCTCTCCTCCAGAGCCACCAACGATTCATGTTTTGCAGAGGTGACTGTCACAGACTGTCTATAGACCTGCCTGTGTGGAGATCCACAAAACATGACCTGTTGGTTACTAGAGGCCTTGTTAGAAAACCTTTTAGAAACTCTTTTAGGTGAGAAGAAGGTTAACCTAATGTATTTCTGAAAGGAGTAGGTAGAAACGCCAGGTGTTCTATTAAGCAGGGGTTCCCTTTTATTTATTTTAAAGTAGTTTTTATTGTAAGAGGTAACATCGCATTCCTTTTTGTTCGGAAAGAAAGACATATACATCGAGGTAGGCAAAATTTTACAAAACCTGCTTCTACACACCAAACGTTTCTAACAATCAGATCAAACTTCGATCACCTCCCTCCAGCAACCAACCACCCGTACAATCACCCTTCCCACGATGCCCCCAATAATGTGACTACACGCACCAGGGAGGGGAAACAGGGAGAGAACACAATACACTATAACTCATGTAATATCATGGGAAGAGGGAACTCAATGGAGGTGCAAACAAATAACACAAGTAAAGAGAGAAAAGCAAGACCAAAAGAAAGGAATAAAAGAGAAAAGGAAAGACAGAAGAAGGAGAAATGAGGATGGGTTCCAGGTCCCCATGAGACCATGTGGTGGCCAGGTTAGCACCTTAGATCACCAGAAGCTCTCTGTCAAAGTGTCCTGGTAGGAAGTGGGCGATCGTTCCCTTTTATTTTTAACAGCATGGGGGCTGCGTGCGCGGATATTTTTCATTGAGGTTGGCCTGACTGTTGCCCTGGGTGTTATCTTATGACGTGAGATTTAACCATTTATTTTCTCTGCTGGCACCTGTATTTATATCATATATTGTTATTGTCTGCACTTTAAAGCTTATTGGAATGGGTTTCCCTGTGCAATATTAGGTAGCGTTTTAGGTTTATGTGATTTTCATGCACTTGCACTTTATATATTGATATTTATGTATTTTTGTTTATATTGACTATTGCACAACACTTTTTTGCACATATTTTTGCTGTATATATTATTAATATTTTTGTAGTATCGTATTTATGAAATTGCACATATATTTACATGTGGTTAGGATTTTTTGTGCTGGCACAAAAAGGATGGGTTACTATTCAGGGATAATCTATATTATTCACCCATAGGGCAGTTATTTAGGAGGCCCTTAGGGGCCATATATATTGATATAGATACATTTGGCCATACTGGTTGTATTTAAATTTGTCTTGTGGTGTATGTATTTTAACTTTTGTTTTTTTGTACTAATAAAATAATTAATATATACTGTGGATTGTAGTGGTGCTTCCTTTGGGAGATTGGTGTGTCTATTGCACGCCCACTCCAAGTTGTTGTGGATTTCAATTTTGTTATGGGTGAGCACACAGGTATATATATTTTGTAGTTATATTTGGGCGGTGCACCCTTTGTTAGTAATTTAACAGCAGGGAATACGGAATTGCAATGCAGTGAACTGAAACAGGGCCTTGACGGATTCCATGCTTACAGGTTTTTCTTGGGCGGGGAGTGGGGTTAAGGGGTATCCGGAGGGCTCTGGTGAGCACCCTATACTTCCTGGTACTCAGGGCGGTAACTTGCTGGTGGGGGTCGGGAAAGTGTCTGGCTGTGCAATGGGCTCTCAGGCACAGAAGCTGACCAACCTCTCACTGTCCAGCAACACAGGACTGACTAGCACTCACCTATTGGGGGTACACTGGGCCAACTGGTATCTGGGTGTCTGCTGATGGTGCAGGAGGATTTCCTAACCACACTCAGCACAGGGCCCTTCCTCTCTTGCGTGCAGTTCCTGCACCTGACGGCTCTGCCCCTGCTCTCTCTCTCTTGAGAGACTAAGGGGGTTCTCCACTCCCCAGTGCTTGGGGTCTGTATGATGGGGAGACTGCCAACCATATAAAGGACTCCTCACCCCTGGGTATGGGGGGACTTTCTGGACCGCTGATAATTACCGGGTAGGCCTGTTATATATGGGGGCTTGGAGAGGGACCCCACCTTGCCACCTGCAACCTTATTACCAGCAGCAGGGGATCACAAAGAGGTTTCCACAGGGGATGAGGTAACAAGTGTTCCACCCTAACCTTGTCCTGATTCCATTTCTTGTCCCTACAGGGGGCCTGATTTAGGGTACTGATGTGATGCCCAGCAGACAACCCCCAATCTCCACCGCCACTTCTGCCTTTAGACAAGCCCCCGTTTGCTGGGACGTGCAATATGCTTCGCCAGACACGGTTGCCCTCAGGACTAAATAGGCGCAAAGGATGTCTGCTAACGTTGAAGGCAGTTGAACCACAAGGGGTATCCCAAAGCCGAGGTCATGCACGGGTGGTCAGTTCGAGGATGCCTCCGGAGTAGCCAAAGGGTCAAGCCGAGAGGTCAGTGGTAACAAGGTATCCGAAAGAGGCAGGCAGTTTTGAGGTCGGGCAAGCAAAGGTCGGTTCTGGCAGAAGAAAGAGATGGTTGATCAAGCCGGGTCGGAAACTGATAAGAACTAATAGAATCACACCCAAATCACCAAAGACTATAACGGGCACTGAGCACTGGGCTAATTATGTATTTATTGGGGAACTGACCAATGGCAACCCAGGAAGGAGTGTGTATGGTCATTGGTGTACTTTACAACCTTTAGCCAGATTGGCTGTACTTTCCAGGGGCTGGTCAGTCCTGGCAGCAAGGCTGACCAGCCCCTGATTCCTATCAGGTGTGGAGGACGCTGCGCCGTCTGCCACTCGCAGCGTCCTCCATACCTGATAGGAATCAGGGGCTGGTCAGCCTTCTGCCAGCCCCTTGTCCTTCTGTTCCCCATGTGAACCCCAAGTTTGCCAGTAACAGTTTTTCCCTCAAGGGGAATTTAACAGTGGAGAAGTAGTGTTCTAATCTTTGTTCTCAAAGACTTGTCCACAGGGTCTACAGTAGGGTTTGCTGTAAGGCATGTACAGCCCCATATATGACACAATTGGCCACAATTTGGTGATCCACCTCTTCCTTTAGCCATTTTCCTTCGTGCACACACAATCACACTAGAAGCATTGCTCTTCCATTTCTTGGGTACACGAATAATTCATCTTTGTGTGCTGGCATACACAACCCAACCTTTCTGATGTACACACTGTGCACAGATGTCATAACACATTCGGAAGGTACAAATACACTTGCAATAAAAAGTGTTCTGAGCCCCTCAGTGTCTTCCCTGCAGTGATTGCCATGTTGGACTTGTTGTTAAACCACACAAACTATGAACATTTCATTTTGATTTGCATGGCTGCTTCTTGGAGACATTTGTGTTTCTAAAGATAGTTTGTAAGGTGAAGAGAGATGAAGAGGATGGGCCAAAGCTCATCTGTGTATCAAGGTCTCACCTTGAGCTTTTTCATTAAAGCCAGAGAAAGGAAATTAAAGGTTTGCACCAGCTAAATAGGGTTATGTATTTCCAAGCTACAGGGACAATTTGTTATTTAGCAATATATACACTGCATTTTTTCACTCTATAAGACGCACCTAGGATTTGAAGGAGGAAAATAAGAAAAAAATTCTAAACCAAATGCTGTGCTAAAACCCCATTACAGGCAGTGTGACATTCCCCCCATCCCATAGGTAGTGTGACATTTTCTCAACCCATTCCCATATGCAGTGTGGCATTCCCCCATCCCATTCCCCATATAGGCAGTGTGGCATTCCCTCCTTCCATTCCCCATATGCAGTGTGGCATTCCCCCCTCCCAATCCCCATATAGGCAGTGTGGCATTCCCCCCTCCCATTCCCCATAGGCAGTGTGGCATTCCCCCCTCCCATTCCCTATATAGGCAGTGTGGCATTCCCCCATCCCATTCCCCATATAGGCAGTGTAGCATCCCCCCTCCCATTCCCCATATAGGCAGTGTGGCATTCCCCCTCCCATTCCCCATTGGCAGTGTAGCACCCTCCCATCCCATTAATCATATGCACTGTGGCTGACAACCCCCTCGTCCCCTACACCCCACGCTGGGGATAAGAAAAAAAAGGAGCAGTGGGCAGGGTAACTGAACCGCTCCCACACGCACTCCGGATCGTGAAAAACCAGCGGCCGGAGCAGGGACAGTGGGCAGAGTTTAGTTACCCTGCCCTCTCCCTGCCCACCGCTCCTTCATCGGCTGGTGGCTGCAATTCAAGGCTGATGAAGTAGATGTGGGCAGGGAGACGGCAGGGTAACTAAACTCTGCCCACTGTCCCCACTCCGCCGCTGCTAGCACCGCCGTTTTTTCACGGGCTGCCGTGCGCACACACACGGTCCATGCAGCCGGGACAGGGGGCGCAGGCCACGCCCAATGCGTACACGTGGGCCCATGAAATACCAGCGGTGCTAGCAGTGGCGGAGCGGGGACAGTGGGAGGGTTAAGTTATCCTGCCCGCCGCTCTTTCATCAGCTGGTGGCAGCAGCGTGAGGTTTATGCAAGTATATCTTTTTTTTTCTTTTATGTTGTTTTTTTTTGTTTTTTTTACATTCGCCCAATAAGACGCACTGACATTTCCCCCCACTTTTGGGGAAAAATTAGTGCGTCTTATAGAGCGAAAAGTACAGTGTATATATAGGACCTGTTTAGCCTATATATAGGCTGTTTAGCCTATTTCTAGACATGTAATTATGCATACATAACATTACAGGGAGGGCGGGAATGGATGGGGCAGAGACGAGGAGACAGGGATGGATGGAGCAGGTGAACGCTGGACACGGCAGCAATTCCACATTTATGAAGCCAAATCTGGTGAGCGACTGCAACAACGCCATGTAGCGTCCGATTCATCATTATCCCAGGCTCAGCGTACAGCGCCGGTGTTCAGCCTTGCAAAGTGCCATGTCTTACCTTTCGCTACCTGGCGCTCTCCCATGCATTTCTATGGACTATCCTTAAATCCCTTTCCTGATCCCAATTTTTTTTTTTGACATGTATCCTGGCCAAGAAAGTGACACTTTTTGGATTAATAATATTTTTATGCAGAATTGTCCTTACATGTCTGGTATTAAAGTGTTCATGTTACAATGTAATAACAATGTCATTCCATATGTTTTCGCTTTGTTACTGGTGGATATGTGTTCAAAAACAGCCTTTAATCACACAGCGTCTGGCGCTCTATGCTACAGCGCCCAGAGCGCCAATGCTGTGTGTGTCTGTTTTTTTTGTTGAATATGGTGTGAATCGCTGAGAGTCGGTCGCTCTGAGCTGGCGCTACCTCTCGCTCGCTGCAGCGCTGTACTGGTGTTAGAATGCCCAACAAACATCTCACTCATCAATGCTGGGCAGGTTACTAGAGCGACTGAGACGCTCTGTTACAGCGCCCAATAGCCGATCACAGCGTCTACTAGCGGTCGC
Organism: Gastrophryne carolinensis; assembly: GCA_027917425.1. Lineage (NCBI taxonomy): Eukaryota > Metazoa > Chordata > Amphibia > Anura > Microhylidae > Gastrophryne > Gastrophryne carolinensis. The sequence goes on along the minus strand of CM051243.1, from coordinate 183,528,459 downwards.
TCTTAGTGCCTCTGTACAGACGCTCATCTGCCGATACCTGGCGCTAGTAATGAATCAGGCTGCTAGTCTATCAGTGTAATGGCGGAGGCTGGGAACCCATTCTTTCTCTTTTTCTCTCTTTCTTTCCTCTCCTTCTTTCCTTCTTTCCTCTTGCTTTTTCCCTTTTAATAGCCCTTTTATGACTTACCTTCCGCTTCATTTTCTTGCTCCCTCAGGTGGGTGGAGGGAAGTCAAAGTGTGTCTTTTGTTGTTGCGGTTTGACCGCAGAGGTATTTTTTGCATATGTTGTGTATCTCGCTGTTGATTTTTTTTTTTATTATTGGATGTTAGTTGTTGATCTATGATGTCTTAGCTTTCAATAAAAACTATTGCAAGGGTAGATGGGTAATGCTATCTGTCCTTGGACTGGGCACTGTGCAAATACTTTCCGTTCTAGGAAAGCCACTCTTTTCCTTTAACTAAGTAGAGGGTTTTTTGGTCTCTTTAGCCCCCCTATATTAAGCCTAACATGGGTCTCTCCACATACTGGCTTGCGACTATGGCCCTTATTTAAGAAGGGATGGCGCCAGGAAGCGCCTGGTTAATGACAGGTAGCATCAGGTAGCGACTGGTGAACGCCAGACACGGCACGCAATTAGGCCCTTATTCATCAAGCGATAGCGCCAGGTAGTGTCTGACGAGCGCCAGGTAGCGACTACCGACTCAAGTACGCCCGGCGGCGGTCACAATGACGCATTTATCAAGCAAAATGAGGCTAGCGCCGGCGAGAGCGACGGCTAGCGCGGCATTCATCATGAAGCCGCCTGGACCGAACAGCGCCGCTGCAAATTCCCTCACAGCGGCAGGTATGAGCTGTCGCTCCCTGGCGTTGTCCAATGCTTTTCAATGGAGCAATCTATAATTATTCATAATTAATTGGTATTAATTTTTTTTTTTTTTTTTTTTAATGTCAAAAAATCGGAGACCACTTCTACAATGTTAGGATTTATTTTTAAGTCAAAAAAAAATTAAAAAAAATATGTGCAGAATTGATCTAACAGGTCTGAGATTAATGTATTCATATTACAAAATGATTCTAAAAACATGTATAATGTTACATTCAAAAAATATGGTTGTTTAGGGGTTAAAAACTAGTTAATACACATCGCCGCCAGCGCTCTGGGGTTTAAACAAGGAATGGACAGCGACAGCACATTCGGAGCGTGATTTGTTGATGAATATGAAGCTGGCCGTTCGCTCTGGCCATTCGTTGTCAGGCGCTCACATACAACGCTGGACCTGTGAAACAGCGACCTCTAAGCCCGTATTCAACATTACCGCACACCGACTGAGTCGCTGTCATCAAGCTAACGCCGGCCAAGCACAGCGAATACTGGCTGGCGCTGAAAAAATCACGCTACAGTCGCTCATCTGTCGCTACCTGGCGCTATTAATGAATCGGCCTCTTACACATTTATCAAGCAGAATCTGTTGAGCGACTGGGATAGCGCCATGTAGCGTCTGATTCATTATTTTCACAGCCTCAGCGAACAGCGCCAGCGTTCAGCCTTGCACAGCGGCAGGTATGACCTCTCGCTACCTGTCGCTCTCCCATACATTTCAATCGACGATCCTTTCCTTCTCTTTAAACAGTTTTTTTTTTTCAAAAAAATCACAAATAATTCTGTGACCTCTTCTGGCATTGAAATAGCAGTTTTTTCATAATTTTTACATTTTTTAAATATTTCCTCAGAAATGACATTACAGCTCTGCCATTAAAGTGTTCATGTTACAATGTTGCTACAATGTAATTCCATATGTTTTCGCTCTGTTACTAGTGGATAGATGCTGAGAAACAGACTTTAATCACACCGCCTCCTGCGCTCTGGGCTTCAAACAAGTATTTTTCAGCACCAGAGATGTGTGAGGCTGTTTTTTTGCTGAATATGGTGTGAGTCGGTCGCTATGAGCAGTCGCTAACATGCGCTCCCATACAGCGCTGTACTGGTCAAATAGCGACTCCTCACAATGTATTCAACATTACTGCACAGCGACTGAGTCGCTATAAAGTAGCGACTCACGGCCGAGCACTGCGACTACTAGAGGGCGCTCTGAAAATGCCTGCTACAGACTCTCATCTGTCGCTACCTGCCGCTAATGATGAATCAGCCTGCCAGCTTCTGTTTGGGTAGCCGAGGTTATCTACAGTAGGTTAGAGGAAAGGTGCTTTCTCCACCGACATAGGAGGGGATTCTTCTCTGTAAGAGCAGTGAGACTATGGAACTCGCTGCCAGAGGAGGTAGTAATGATGGATACAGTAAAAATGTTCAAAAGTGGCCTTGATGCCTTCCTGGCATGTAATAACATTTCCAGCTATGGCTACTAGACCACTGGAAGGAGTTAAACAGGCTGAAATGGATGGACTAAAGTCTTTATTCAGCCTTACATACTATGGCCCTTATTTAACAAGGGATAGCGACAGGTAGCGACTGGTGAGCGGCCGGTAATGACGCTCACCGCCACGAGAACGCCGGCTCCCCACCACAATCACACATTTATCAAGCCAATCCTGCTTAGCGACTGAGATAGCGCCATATAGCGACTCATTCATCATTATTCCAGCTTCACCCCACAGCGCCAGCGAGCGACCTTGAACAGCGACAGGTATGACCTCTCGCTACCTCGCGACCTCTCGCTCTCCAATGCATTTCAATGGAACAATCTTTAAATATTAATAATTAATTATGAATTTTTTTTTTTTTTTTTTAATGTGAAAATTTCTGTTACCACTTCTGCAATGTTAGATATTTTTTTTAAGGTAAGAAAAAAATTTAAAAAAAAAATTGTGCAGAATTGACATTACAGGTCTGATATTAATGTATTCATATTCCAAAATGTTTTTATAAACTTGTTTTTTTTTGTTTCCCAAAATATGGTGGTTTGGGGGTTAAAAAAATTACTTTTAACCCATCGCCGCCAGCGCTCTGGGGTTTAAACATGCATTTTACAGCGCGAGAATTTTTGGAGCGTGATTTGTTCATGAATATGGTGGGAGCCGGTCGCTATGGCCATTCGCTATCATGCAGTCCCATACAGCGCGGAACCTGTCAAATAGCGACTCATCACCTTGTATTCAACATTACTGCACACCGACTGAGTCGCTGTCAACAACCGAACAACGGGCAAGCACAGCGACTACTAGCGGGCGCTGTGAAAATACCGCTACAGTCGCTCAACTGTCGCTACCTGGCGCTATTAATAAATCAGCCTCCCCGTTACTATGTAGGTAACTTGCTATTTCCCTGGTCTCTCGGCCTGGATGTAACGTCAGCCTGGCATCGATTGAGGAAACAAGTTATTTCTAGATATTTTATGAAACACAGATTTTCCTTATTAAGAGCAATTGGCACGTCCCTGTTAGATTACAAATAATTGGACTCCCTACAGTCACACATCAGAAACCTCCAGATTTCCTGTTCTCTGGTTAATAAAAAAATTAAAATAAATTAGCAGTCAGCTAATTATAATTATATTCATAACTTTTTTTGGTATTCCTCGAGTCTACGAGCAGCTTTACTCATTTTTTTTGACATTTCTGGGTTTTCAAGGCTACATAAGGTTATAGCATAGACATTAACTGACCGATTCTGTTAGAATGGCACAACCATTAAAAGAGGACCAAAAACCCACGCCCCATATAGATTGCAGGGCCACTAGGTAGAGAATGTGGAGCCTCACCTGCTGTTAAACCGGACCTTCACCATGATTTATTGAAAAGCCCAAAATCTTATAAAATGATTCCCCAGCATCTAAAATTAATATATTTTATAAGTTTTTAGTCACACACAGTCAGAAGGCACTTCCTGTTTGCAGGCTGCCTGATGTTCCATGAGCCACCATCTTGGCTGTTTAAAGGCTCATAACATGCAGTAGATACAGGTAGGATGATTTTTAATGTGAGCAATCTGTATGTACAGGGTGTGGGAAACATATAAGATAGGCTCCTATTCAGAGCGAAGGACCGCTTTAAGGGATTTTAATATGTTGAGTGTATTATATGTAGTGATTATAAATATGTAATTAATACAAATTTATTTTTTGATCAATTTATGAGTTGAGAGTGCCTCCCTACATGCTTTTTTTTTTCCATCACTCACTATTCTGACTCACCAGATGGCAGTAATGTGGATCCTGTAGACAGTTTCACCTTGTCTGTGTGTGTCTGTGACGGATGTGTTCTTACTCTATAAGGCTTGGCAGATAGCTTACTCGGCTTGTCATGAGTCGCGTAGAATACGTTTCAAAAGCTTTATTTCAGTAAAGAATTTTGCAATAAACACTTACAGTAGGAATCTTGAAATGTACGTTCAATACAGCTGGAAACTCGCAATGTAAACCCATAACAGTAGCAGGTAAAAAGACTGTAGACTGCAAGAGGAAGCAGCACGTGTGCACTGCTTGGATGCAAAACTAGAAATGGCTAAGGGAGAGGGTAAGAAGGGAAGAGGTACGTGCATCATAGCAAGACTAAGGGAGCCAGGAAGTGGGGAATTAAATGGACACTGCTCAGCATATGTAAATAAACATTATATCAGGCATTTACCCCGGGTAAAATAAAACACGCGTCGTGGGGCATGACACTCACTGACCGGTCAGGGGGCACATTGAGGGGTACAGAGACCATGAGATGCCATGGACTGGCAGTGTCCCAGACTGACTTTTGGCCCTGTTCCACCACTGGTTCAGAATTTACCTCTTTTCCATCATTCCACCCAAAAATGTTGTCATCTGTGACAGAATATCCTAGGTGCATTTTATTTCTCTATGTGTGTATGTTGGGGTAATACACATATATAGACTTTAGCTGGCCTGCCTGCTTGGTGTAAACCCCTCATTTCTTGTCCCCCCTCCCACTTGGGTTTCACCGTTATCTAACCCTCACATGCCAGGTCAATGCTGATAACCCCCATCAAATGTGTCCTGTCCTACTCGCATCCTTTCCCCCCCTCCCACCTAGTAATAAAACCACTTGGAAAAGAAAAATAAACAAATCACAAATAGATCCCGAATTGAGACAGCGAGGTCCCTCTCCTGCTTGCCTCACCCCCCTCCCTTGTAATGTGGTCAGTTGGTATCATATAGCAGAAATGAGATTGGAATATTCTGAGGTTGTGATACCAACACCAGCCCCCTGGTGGGAAGGGTAGGGAGACCCACTGTTCTGGGGCTATAAGCATGGCTGGGAAGAATGGCCAGGGAGTGACTGGAATCATACCATCAAGAGTGACACACGCGCCCTTTTAAGATCCAAGGAGAAGAAGACCAAAACGCGTGTGTAGACTGAGGGACAATTTATTTGATCGGACCACAAGCCCAGACAGACACCTAAGTATTTTGCCATTTTTTTTATATCACTTGCTATTTATCTTTTTTACCGTGTTTTATAGTTAATTCTGTTTTTATCACCTTGCATCGTGTTTCCTGTTGTTTTTGTGTTCACTAATGCTCTGAATTAGGGATCTAAAAAGCTCATGTTATTTCTGAAGAGCCTGGCTACCTTACTTGCCTAGGACGCTTGATCACCCCGCTTGGAAGTGGTTGTGGGTCGATCGATACGTTCGATCTGATTCTATTGTGTGTGGCCTGTATTATATTATAAAGTTGAGCACTGTTTGTGCTCTGCTGGCAGCAGTTTACAGCCATGCGTGTTGCCAATTGAACTATTGTGGTGACACACGTGGGGTACGATTGGTCAGTTTGATCAGATGAATGATCAATAGGTCTGATCAACCCCTGCAATCGTCACAGCATCCAGTTATAGTGGGTTACCTTTAAACTCCCTGCCTTCCCCAGCACCATAAGCGCCAGGGTCTGGTTGGCGCCTCCCCTTTTTTTTCTTCTCTCCTTCCTACATTCCTCTGCTCCTCGCATCGCCTCATGCCTCTCCATATCTCCCCCTTCCTCGCTCTTTCGCAATACCTCTATGTCTAAACCCCCTTGCATCCTCCCCCCCCCCCCCGATCCTATGCACCCTACCTTGCCCCACCCCAACTCCGGTTCGTGATTTAGTCCTCCTCTTCCTGTATACTTGCTTTTCGGAAGGATGGTCTTCCCACACCAGGGACCATCGGGACATGATAGTCTTTATACAGAATCCGCACTCTCGTTGATTACCCTAGCAGCCATAAGCTACCACCCCGTGCCCAGGGGGGACTCCGTCGAGGAGCGGAGAGGTGGTGCCCGCCTAATGTCCCCTATCTTGGGCACATCCTCGGATGAGTATGATGTCATCTGCACCCATACCCTGCCTATCCTGGTGCTCGCTGCCGGGGGTTTGGAATGCAAACATGGTGTGTTTTTTTTTTTTTTTTTGTGGACATATCCCTCATCCAGTGTTCTACGGTCCCATGGCGGGGAGGATCAATTCTGACGTGGCATCTGGGGATGGTCGCATCGGGGTGCGCGGTGGCTGTGTGGTTTCCCTTCTGTTCCTGTATCCTATTGTTCCTATCCTTCTGTTCCTGTGTCCTATTATGTACAACTTTGTATTGTGAAAACTCAATAAGAAGAGATTCAAATGGACCAAAACCCAGGATTTTGACTATCCTGGGTTTTGGTCCTTACCCCCAGGACGTGAAACCCCCCAGATCACCCGAGGAAACTCATATCATCCTAATCCTACAGCGCATGCACGTCCGATCCTCCAATCAGCGCTCTTGGAGCCGCTGAGCTATGCACGTCTGAGCGACGTCTTAGCGGAGCGGCTCCAAGTGCGCTGGCGCTCGCATCCCCCGCCTCCCTCTAACAGGGAGCGTGCCCGTGCCAGCCATTCACAAATGGCTGGCGTCTGCACGCACACTGCTAGAGAGATAGCGGGGATACGACCGCAGCCCGCGCAAGTGCCGTTGGACCGGAAAGGTAAGGTAAGTGTAGCGGGCGACCTGGGGGGGTTTCACACAGCGGGGGCATCCCGATTTTGGATGGATCTTACAGATTCCCGGGCCGTTTCCGCTGGGTTTTGGTCCGCTCTAAACTAAACTCCCTGCATTTCTTATGCTGTGCCTCCTGTGCAGAACCATTTTGTCCCCCTACACCTACAAGCTGAAGCTTTTGATGACCCAAACTAGATTCCTTTTTTCCGACTTTTGGATCGTTGCGGCCCACTAACATGTTCCATGTCGAGCATCTTATCCGCCAGATTGCTGGTGGCGGGAGGGTGGCGTAAGCACAGGCTGCCGTGTCGCTGACAATGGCCGGCACGTTTAATCTCTGACTATCTTCAGCTGCAAATTATTCATAAGAAAGGTTTAAGGACAGGGCCCGGCTGGCTCCTTTGTCGTATTCGGCTCCTTTTATCAACTGCACCATGAGATACAGATGGAGACTTTGGGAACATGTGGCTGATTGCATCGCATATAGGGCCTTATTCATGAAGCTCTAGCGCCAGGTAGTGCCTGTACAGCGGCAGGTAGTGTCAGGTAGCGCCAGGTGAACGCCGAACAAGGCACGCAATTACACATTTATGAAGCTGAATCTGGCGAGTGACTGGAACAACACCATGTAGCGTCCGATTCATCATTATCCCAGGCTCAGCGTACAGCGCCGGCGTTCATCCTTGCAGAGCGCCACGTCTTACCTGTCGCTACCTGGCGCTCTCCCATACATTTCTATGGACGATCTATAAATCCCTTTCCTGATCCCATTTTTTTTTTATTTCTGTAAAAAAATCTCAAAACTTTTTATGCAGAATTGTCCTTACATGTCTGGTATTAAAGTGTTCATGTTACAATGTAATAACAATGTCATTCCATATGTTTTCGCCTTGTTACTAGTGGATACATGTTCAAAAACAGTTTAATCAAACAGCGTCTGGCGCTCTGGGCTACAACGGCATGAATTTGAGCGCCGCCGCTGTGTGAGGCTGTTTTTTTTTTAATGAATGTGGTGTGAGTCAGTCGCACTGAGCTGGCGCTACCGTTTGCTCCCATACAGCGTAGTACTGTGAATCACACATCATATTCATCAATGCCGGTCAGCGACTAAGGCGCTCTGAATCCAAGAACCATGGTTGAGCACAGCGACTACTAGCGGTCGCTCTCAAAGCCTCGCTACAGACGCTCATCTGTCGCTACCTGGCGTTATTAATGAATCCGCCTGTCCATCTCTTGCTTGACTCGCAAGGTTGATGACGGGACATTTAAAGTTTCTCCTTCTGAAAGACAAAAAAACATACTAAAACGCATACCTCCCAAGTGTCCCTGATTTGGAGGGACTGTTCCTCTTTGGAGTCCATGTCCCCCTGTCCCTCATTGTTCTCATTTGTCCCTCTTTGAGGTGTAACATGCAGATCTGCAGCAATAAATGATTCATTTGCCTATTCAAAGTGTTTCTATTGTTGTAACTGTTACATCCTATCTTCTATCCATCAATCAATGAGGGGGCGGGGCCTAATTTAACAATTGTCCCTCTTCTCCACCATGAAAAGTTGGTGGCTATGCTAAAAGCAAAAACTCTATGTGGCCTAATACTGTTTAAATTCGGATGAAAGTGGTCTGCAGGCAGCGGAGCAGAGAGCAGGGTTGACGCATTTCACCAACAAGGGTAACCAGAACTAGGTGACTGTAAAGCGCCGCCTTGGACTTCTCTAGCAATTCACACTGGGGTTGGCTCCCATCCCAAATCATCATTGTAACAACACTATAAACACTTTGAATAGGCAAATGAATCATTTATTGCTGCAGATCTGCATGTTACACCTCAAAGAGGGACAAATGAGAACAACGAGGGACAGGGGGGACATGGATATTCAAAGTGTTTCTATTGTTGTAACTGTTACATCCTATCTCCTATCCATCCCTAAATGAGGGAGTGTGGGTTAATTTAACAATTGTCCCTCTTTCCCACCCTAAAAAGGTTGGAGGAATGTGCACGGTAATGGCTCTGATTGGAGAGCCCACGCATGTGCCGTAGGGCCGGGAGAAAGTGATTATTACTTGGTGATCTGGGGGGTTCACACAGTGTGGCATCCCAAATCGGGGTGCCCCCAGGAGACGGAACAAAACCTGGGATAGTCAAAATCCCAGGTTTTGTCCGCTTTAAAGTGGACCAACACCCAGCGCGATTGGCCCAGGAATCGGGCTGATCAATTCCCTCCCCCTGGGGCATCCAAAACTGGGATGCCCCGCTGTGTGAAACCTCCCAGGTTGCCCCATACACTCACGTTGCTTCTCGGTCCAACGGCGCATGCGCGAGCCACGGGCGCATCCTTGCTATCCCTCTAGCAGGGCGCGTGCATTTGTGAATGGCCAGTGTGGGCACACTCCCTGTTAGAGGGAAGTGGGGGATGTTTGGAGCCGTTGGCCTTAGACGTCAGCGGCTCCGAGCGTGCTGATTGGATCAGCGGCTGCGCATACGTCGTAGGACCGGGAAGAGGTGAGATGCGCTCAGTGATCTGGGGGGTTTCACACCAATCGGGGATGCCCTGCATGGAAAGGACCAAGACCCAGGATAGTCAAAATCCCAGGTTTTGTCCACTTTAAATGTCAGGGTGTAAAGAAATCCAAGTAAAACGAATGTGCATTGTGTTTGGCGTCGGCGTGCGTTCCCGATTCAGAATAAGCCGCTGCTTCTGTTATTAATAATTCATATTAATTCCTTTGTTTCCCACCAGCCCCGCGTTTAGAGCGGCCGGCGCCAGGGTTGCGAGTGCAATATATCACACAGGTTGTTATCAGAATCCCTGCGCCACATCCCCCCCCCCCCCCAGCATCTCTCCTGCGAGGCGAGCGAGGGGGGGGGGGGGGGGCTTGTTGCTTGGTGACTTCGCACAGCCGGTCACGATTGTAGATGATTGTAGATGTGGAAGCCGTTATTAACAGGCCGATAATTCTCCTGCATTTTTTCGCTTTCACAGCGGGGATGGCTAGAGAACTTAACGAGAACCTAAACCTAGACCCTAACCTACCCTCCTCAATGCCCTGCATTAAAGTCCACCAAAAACCTGTTATTTCACTATCCTGGGGTTTGGTCCATCCTCATGGGGCATCCTGGATTGGGATGCCTCACTGTGTGAAACCCCCTGAATTGCCTGCTTTTCTTACCTTTCCAACAAGCCCCCAGTGCAGGTATGGCTCTCCTCCAATCAGCGGCATATTAATGTGCGGCTGGAGAAACTAAATGAAATACCAGCTGAACACGCGATTGGTGCGTGGCACCCCCTGCATCACCACGCCTGTGTGCGGCCACGCTAGCTGGGCAGTTACGTCGGACACGGCCGTAAAGAAATATGCGACATGCATCGCTGGCTACACATGCGCCGTTGGCTGTTGGATAGGTAAACTAGAGTTTAATGTCTCTAAATGTACAATCCTTCACTTGGGTAGAAGGAATCCCTGCTCTGAGCACCGTATGGGCAGCACTGTGTTATCCAGGACCTCAGAGGAGAGAGATTTAGGGGCACTGATTACTGATAGCTGCAAGATGATTGGACAGTGTAGCCAGGCAGTGGGAAAAGCAAGCAGGATGCTCGGCTGCATAGCTCGAGGCATCACCAGTAGGAAGAGGGAGGTTGTGATGCCGCTGTATAGAGCCCTGGTGAGGCCACAGCTAGAATACTGTGTGCAGTTCTGGAGACCTTACCTGCAAAAATACATTATTCAAATTGAACGGGTCCAAAGGCCGGCAACAAAAATGGTGGAAGGACTTAAACTTAAAACTTATCAGGAGAGACTTAAAGAACTTAATCTGTACAGTCTGGAGGAAAGAAGGGAGAGGGGGGACATGATGGAGACCTTTATATATGTGACAGGAGGGAATAAGGTTCAGGAGGGAAGTGTTTTTAAAAAGAAACTTAATGATAGAACAAGGGGGCACAACCTGAAGCTAGTCGGGGGGAAGATCAGGAGCAATGTTAGAAAATATTATGTTACAGAAAGAGTAGTAGATGCCGGGAACAAACTTCCAGCAGAGGTAGTTGAAAAATCAACAGTCAGTGAATTTAAACATGCCTGGGGTAAGCACACATCTATCCTAAGATAAAGAGAACATACAGTATACACATAAGATACAGAGAACATACAGTATATACATAAGATACAGAGAACATACAGTATACACATAAGATACAGAGAACATACAGTATATACATAAGATACAGAGAACATACAGTATACACATAAGATACAGAGAACATACAGTATACACATAAGATACAGAGAACATACAGTATACACATAAGATAAAGAGAACATACAGTATACACATAAGATACAGAGAACATACAGTATACACATAAGATACAGAGAACATACAGTATACACATAAGATACAGAGAACATACAGTATACACATAAGATAAAGAGAACATACAGTATACACATAAGATACAGAGAACATACAGTATACACATAAGATTCAGAGAACATACAGTATATACATAAGATTCAGAGAACATACAGTATATACATAAGATACAGAGAACATACAGTATATACATAAGAAACAGAGAACATACAGTATACACATAAGATACAGAGAACATACAGTATATACATAAGATACAGAGAACATACAGTATACACATAAGATTCAGAGAACATACAGTATATACATAAGATACAGAGAACATACAGTATATACATAAGAAACAGAGAACATACAGTATACACATAAGATACAGAGAACATACAGTATATACATAAGATACAGAGAACATACAGTATACACATAAGATACAGAGAACATACAGTATATACATAAGATACAGAGAACATACAGTATACACATAAGATACAGAGAACATACAGTATACACATAAGATAAAGAGAACATACAGTATATACATAAGATACAGAGAACATACAGTATATACATAAGATACAGAGAACATACAGTATACACATAAGATACAGAGAACATACGGTATACACATAAGGGCAGAGACTAGATGGACCATATGGTCTCCTTCTGCCGTCAACTTTCTATGTTTCTATGTTAAGAAAAGCGCAGCGGGGGGTTCACACCATGGGGCATACGAAACCAGGATGCCCCAGGGGTGCGGACCAAAATATGGATAGTGACAGCCCAGGTTTTGGTCCACTTTAAAGTGACTCAAAACCAACCTTGATCGGCCCGGGAACCTATAAGATTCCCGAGCAGATCGATTCCCTCCCCGGGGGCATCCAAAATCGGGATGCCCCTCTGTGTGAAATCCCCCAGGTCGCCCCATACAATCACCTTTGTTTCCGCACCAACGGCGCATTCGTGGGCCGGGCCACATCCCCACTATCCCTCTAGTAGGGTGCGTGTCCATTTGTGTATGGCCAGCGTGGGCATGCTCCCTGTCAAGAAGTTAAACAGGAATTATTATTATTTTATTTATTATTACTATTTATTTATATTTATTTATTTTATTTTATTATTACTCACTATATAAAGACATTATTCTGTTAAAGGGGACCTACATTTGTGATTTTCCCTATCCCAGGTTTTGGTTCTTGCCCCTGATTTGGGATGCCCTGCTGGGTGAACCCCACAGGTGACCCCTAATAACTCGACATTCCCATGGCACATGTGGTGACAAGAGCTCCAGCTTAGGGAGTCAGAGCGGCCGGGTTCTCCCAGCAGACTGAGGCTACAGGGCGATGGGGGGATTGCAGGTGACAGCCTAGGATGGTAAGTCGCTTTTCGGTCGATCATGGGGTTTCACATGCCTCAGGGGAACAGAAACGGTGGTCCCAGATGTTTATTAGACTCCAGGGGTGATTTTTAAGATGGCTGGGCACTTTAAAGCAGTGGATCAAAACCCACAGCAATTGGCCCGGGAATCTATAAAAACCCCTGGCCAATCGATTCCCTCCCCCGGGGCATCCAAAATCGGGATGCCCCACTGTGTGAAACCCTCCCCCTCAGATCGACCCATACACTTCTTTCCCAGGCCCAACGGCGCATGCGGGAGCCGAGCCCACATCCCTGCTATCCGTCTAGCAGGACGTGTTCCTGTGCCAGGCATTTGTGATTGGCCGGCACGGGTCAACGCGCTCGGAGTCGCTTGCCTTAGACGAAGGCTTAGGCGACATGACGTCAGCGGCCCCCGAGCGCGGCGATGGGCCAAGCGCCCGAGCATGCGCCGTAGGACCAGGAAGAGGTGATTTGGTTTTGGTGACCTGGGGGATTCCCAGGGCCGGATTATGAGGGAGGCGCAAGGGGCGCGAGCTCTGGGGGCCTCCACCAAACTTTGGGTTATAGTCTGGTCCTGGAGGCTTTTCAGTCTTTGGTCTGCAACAAAGCTATAGGCGGCAGTGGGGGCCCCCCATGCCAGGGCAAACCTGCAGCCAAAGCCAGCACAGGGCAGGACGGAGAGTCTAGAGCAGCAAGGCCGCCGCCAGCAACGCTACAGTGATGGGTGCAGAGCTGTCACTGCACATAAGCCACCAAGCACAGCCGCTGGCAGCTCAATGCAGGGAACCAGCCGGGCGACTACACTACCCCCCACCCAGAATGGCAAAGCAGGAGTTCCCGAGCAGCACGCACCTGCACAAGGGGGGCACAAGGGACTCGATCTTACGTTCCAGTAAGTAGGCGGGTGCCAGACAACCACCAATCAGTTACTTGGCTGGACTATTATTTTACTGTATCTGTGGCCTCCACCAGATTTTGTGCCCAGGGGCCTCCACCACCCCGGCCCTGGGGATTCCACACAGCGGGCACCCCCGACCAGGGTTCCCCGGGAACAAGGACCAAAACCCAGGATTTTGACTATCTAACACTAGAGTCTATAAGGCTCTTGGGATGGTGATCTACCTCTTTATGGAGCATCAAATTGGGATAATGGATGCATAGCTAGGATCTTTCTATTAGATCTTCAGAGAGTTCTGCATTCCATTCGCTCCTTGTGATTTATTTATGTATTTTCATTAATAATCAGGGCTTAATGGCCAATCTCTTTTCACTTTGGACAGTTTTGCCCCCCTTTCCCCCCTTCCTTTAATTCAGGAGTTTAGCTACTGCATGAGCGTGGTTTGATAACTAAGTGGCTTAATTAGGAAAATTCAGCTTTTCACCCAGAGGAAATCATTCGACTCCAGAGTCAAAGACCGGTGGTCGCACCCAGACATCACATAAACCTCTGTGCGCTTAAGAATGATTAACTGCCGCTGCGCAGAGACTTACGAGGTGTTTTACAGGCTAAAATGAAGCCGTTTTTCACAATGTTAATAAAATGATTGAATGCTGAATAGCTTGCAATTTGTTACACAGAGACAAGCGCGGGGTGGGCGATACTCGCGTGTAATGTACTTTCAGTTCTCCATTTAAAAGCACCTTGATTATTATTTCATGTGCGGCTTTCATATACAAAAAAAGAAATTATTTTGTTCCGAAACAATGGCTGTCGGTTTTGTGGATTAGATCAATTAAGTGTGGTCATTTTTTTTTTTTTTTTAATGGGCCCACCGTGATAGAGGACTTGCCACTAAGGGAGACCTCCAGGCATAAATGGAAGGATCAAGCAGGATCGGTTGAGCCAGGATCCTATGAAAAAAAAAAAATAATTAAAAAAAAAACATTCAGGGATGGAATTTTGGGCAGAATATATTTATTATGGGAGAAAATAATTTATATTTATTTTATTATTTTTATTTATTTTATTATTTTATTTTAAGGCAGCTGTCATGCGAAACGTCACATTTAGGACATCTGAGTCAAAACTTAAGTTATGAAACGTCATGTGCTGCGATGATTGTTGTGGTGGCTTAAATGGGCATATGGACAGAATTGATAAAAGCTATTGGTTAGGACAATGCGCATGCATAGGCATTGGTTAGGGTATGGAGCATGCATGCATTGGTTTGAGTGGACAGAGTGCAGGCTTTGGTGGACAGTGTGCAAACCTTGTTATAAGTGGACAAGCATTGGTATGGGTGGATAATGCACAGTTATTGCTTTGGGTGGGTGGGGTGCAGGCATTAGTTTGGGTGGATGAGGTGCAGGCATTGGTTTGGGTGGATGGGTGCAGGCATTGGTTTGGGTGGATGGGGTGCAGGCATTGGTTTGGGTGGATGGGGTGCAGGCATTGGTTTGGGTGGATGGGGTGCAGGCATTGGTTTGCGTGGACAGGGCGCATCTCTTGGTTTGGGTGGAAGGGCTGCAAGCATTTGTTTGGGTGGATGGGGAGCAGGCATTAGTTTAGGTGGACGGGGTGCAGGCATTAGTTTGGGTGGATGAGGTGCAGGCATTGGTTTGGGTGGATGGGGTGCAGGCATTGGTTTGGGTGGACGGGGTGCAGGCATTAGTTTGGGTGGATGAGGTGCAGGCATTGGTTTGGGTGGACGGGGTGCAGGCATTGGTTTGGGTGGATGGGGAGCAGGCATTAGTTTGGGTGGATGAGGTGCAGGCATTGGTTTGGGTGGATGGGGTGCAGGCATTGGTTTGGGTGCATGGGGTGCAGGCATTGGTTTGGGTGGACAGGGTGCAGGTATTGGTTTGGGTGGATGGGGAGCAGGCATTAGTTTGGGTGGATGAGGTGCAGGCATTGGTTTGGGTGGACAGGGTGCAGGTATTGGTTTGGGTGGATGGAGTGCAGGCATTAGTTTGGGTGGACAGGGTGCAAGCATTGGTCCGAGAGGACGGGTGCAGGTATTGGTTTGGGTGGACAGGGTGCAGGCATTGTTTTGGGTGGATGGGGTGTAGGCATTGTTTTGGGTGGATGGGGTGCAGGCATTGGTTTGGGTGCACAGGGCGCAGCTATTGATTTGGGTGGATGGGGTGTAACCATTGGTTTGAATGATAGGGCGCAGACATTTGTTTGAGTGATGGGGCGCAGGCATTGGTTTAGGTGGATATAACGCAGACATTGTTTTTTTTAGAAGGGCACAAGCATTGATTTCGATCAGCAAAGCAAAGGCATTGGCTTGGGGGGATGGGGCAAAGGCTTTGGATTGTGTGGATGGGGTGCAGGCATTCGTTTGGGTGGATGGGGCATAGCCATTGGATTGGGTGGACGGGTCAGAGGCATTGGTTTGTGTGGATTGGGTGCAGGCATTGGTTTGGGTGGATGGGGCATAGCCATTGGATTGGGCGGACAGTTCAGAAGCATTGGTTTGTGTGGATTGGGTGCAGGCATTGGTTTGGGTGCATGGGGCATAGCCATTGGATTGGGTGGACAGGTCAGAGGCATTGGTTTGTGTGGATTGGGTGCAGGCATTGGTTTGGGTGGATGGGACATAGCCATTGGATTGGGTGGACGGGTCAGAGGGTAATGTTATTACATGCAAGGAGGACATCCCGGCCACTATAGATCTCCTTCCTGTGGTCTAGTAGCCATAGCTGGTAATGTTATTACATGCAAGGAGGCCATCCCGGCCACTATAGATCTCTTATCAGAGGTCTAGTAGCCATAGCTGGTAATGTTATTACATAGGACTACTTTTGGGGATTATATTATTATATAGTCACCCTTGGGAGATTTTCAGTGACCCTTCCCTACTGCATAAGGGACAAACTTAATATTGTACTGCCTGTTAGGGCGAGTGCTGCACGCCTGTCTAGCAGCACTTCACTTACCTCCATGGCTGCATCCAGCCGTCATCCATTTTGCAGCACTTCCCTCATGGCTGTTCCCAGCTGTCTCCCTTCCCGGTACCCGGTACCCGCCATCTGTCCCACAGTTAAAGCAGATCCACACCCAAGTCTGCTCCACCCGGTCCGTGACACTGCCCATACTAATGCTAATAATAATATTATGCGGAGGGTTCATGAATGGGCACCATGCTTACTACTTGTTCCCAGGATTAGGCCTTCCCAGCTCCTTTTTAGTGCTCTAAACATGACCATACCATTTTGTATATGTGAACTATTAATTATTTATTTTTATGATCATTGTAATAAAAACCTCCTCATTGAAGTATCTCAGTCGCATGATCAGAATGAGTTCATTCTTTGTTATACATAGCTACTTAAAGTATTATTGAAGTATTATTATTTATTACATGCCAGGAAGGCATCCAGGCCACTTTTGAACTCTTTTTGTGTATCCTTTATAACTACTTCCTCTGGTAGAGAGTTCCATAGTCTGCTCTTACAGAGAAGAATCCCCTCCTATGGATGGTGACTAATATCAATGTGACAAGGTGCATGATTTAATCGCAGCTTCATAGCATTAGCTGACCACCTTTGCCACGCCTAAAGGCCACAACGGCCCTTTAATTCCTACCCTCAACCACTAGCATCATGTTGTTTGTTCTCACGTTAATTAATGTAAAAATATGCAGCTGTAATAAATGCTATTTGTCAGTCTCCCGTTTCACAACACATCTGGTTGTCAGGTCTTGTGCGGCGCCTCCACATTAATCAAAGGCGGCATTGGCACAGACAATAGCCACATAACTGCAGATGGGAGAGCGGCAATTACACCTAATGGACCTGACAATTCATTGCCGGGTAACAATAGGCTGTTATCTCCATTATTAAGCTGTGTATTAGCAATCCTGCGCGCCCGATACTCGCCACGATAGCACTGCACTTTCTCCGATGCTGTCATTGTTTATCGCTTTCCACTCCGGGAAGATTGCATGATATTTATTGTGTTACAAACTGAAATCAATGCATTTGAAAATAAAATAAAAGGATCTTCTTTTTTGTAAATTATACACAACGCATACAAGAAGTATTCAGCCCTTGGAAGTTTTATGCCCGTGTCCCAAACTGATCTCTGGATTAAGGCTTTCATGTACTCCCCCCCCCCCCCCATACAATCCTCCGGTCAGCGGGTGCCATAGGGGCAGGGCCGGATTATGAGGGGGCAACGCTTGCCCTGCAAAGGGGGCCTCCACCAACATTTGGGTTATGGTCTGGTCCAGGAGACTTTTCAGTTTTTGGTCTGACAAAGCTACAAAAGCTATTGGCGCTCGGCCAAACCTTTTTTTTTTTCGTTTTTGCAAACCTGCAGCCAAAGCACCTCAGGGCACATCTGAAATATATTAGTATATCCTTCATAACTACCTCCTCTGGTAGAAAGTTCCATAGTGTCACTGCTCTTACAGAGAAGAATCCCCACCTATGTTGGTGGAGAAAGCACCTTTCTTCCTCTGGGTTATGGTTACGCTGCGGGGTTTAAATAGATGATGTGGCGAAATATTTGTATTGACCACAGATATATTTATACATAGGTATTAGATCACCCCTCAGACGTCTCTTTTCCAAATTAAAAACACATTGACAATCTTTCAGGGTCCTCTAGTCCCCGCACTCCATTTATTAATTTAGCTGCCTGCCTTTGAACACGCTCCAGTTCTGATATGTCCTTCTTATTCACAGGTGCCCAGAACTGTACACAGTGCTCCATATGGGGTCTGACCAGTGACAGGGGTCACATGATGCTCTGGTTATGGGCACCTATGCCCCCCATGGTCCTGTTTGCCTTGGCAGCTGCTGGCTGGCATTGATCACTACAGTTAAGTTTATTGTTAGCTAAACAAAAAACCTTATACTCTATGGGAGCTTCGGCTGAGTTTCATACATAGGTTTACAGCTATTGGGGGTTCATAGTGACCGAACGTTCCCTAAAATCCTGACTCCTTGCTGTGCTCTCCCGCTGTCCCCCCTCTGTCCTGCGTCACTAAATTTATAGAGGGAGTGAGCACCTTGGCTGAGCTTCGCACATGGGTGTACACTTTCGGTGTCTAGGTGGGCAGACACCCTTTATTGTCTCGGCTGAGCTTCATACACAGGTGTACACCTCTGGCCTCTAGGTGGGAAAACCGGGTGCCTATCTTCTCTTCGGGCACCTTGTCTGCGTTTCATACATGGGTGTATTCCCCTGGTCTCTATGTTAGCAGACCGGGCACCCATTATTTTCTATGAGCTCCTCGGCTGAGCTTCATACACAGGCGTACACTTCCAGCCTATAGGTGGCCAGACCGGGTGCCCATTATTCTTTATTGATGTATTACCCTGGTCTCTATGTTAGCAGACTGGCCACCCATTATTTTCTATGAGCGCCTTGGCTGAGCTTCATACACAAGCATACACCTCTGGTCTCTAGGTGGCCAGACCGGGTGCCTATTATTATTTATTGGTGTATTCCCCTGGTCTCTATGTTAGCAGACCGGGCACCCATTATTTTCTATGAGCTCCTTGGCTGAGCCTCATACACAAGCATACACCTCCGGCCTCTAGGTGGCCAGACCGGGTGCCCATTATTCTTTATTGATGTATTCCCCTAGTCTCTATGTTAGCAGATCGGCCACCCATTATTTTCTATGAGCTCCTTGGCTGAGGTTCATACACAAGCTTACACCTCTGGTCTCTAGGTGGCCAGACCGGGTGCCCATTATTTTTTATTGGTGTATTCCCCTAGTCTCTATGTTAGCAGACCGGGCACCCATTATTTTCTATAAGCTCCTCGGCTGAGCTTCATACACAGGCGTACACCTCTGGCCTCTAGGTGGCCAGACCGGGTGCCCATTATTCTTTATTGATGTATTCCCCTAGTCTCTATGTTAGCAGACCGGTCACCCATTATTTTCTAAGAGCTCCTCAGCTGAGTTTCATACACAAGCATACACCTCTGGTCTCTAGGTGGCCAGACCGGGTGCCCATTATTTTTTATTGGTGTATTCCCCTGGTCTCTATGTTAGCAGACCGGGCACCCATTATTTTCTAAGAGCTCCTCAGCTGAGTTTCATACACAAGCATACACCTCTGGTCTCTAGGTGGCCAGACCGGGTGCCCATTATTATTTATTGATGTATTCCCCTAGTCTCTATGTTAGCAGACCAGGCACCCATTATTTTCTATGAGCTCCTTGGCTGAGCCTCATACACAAGCGTTCACCTCCGGCCTCTAGGTGGCCAGACCGGGTGCCCATTATTTTTTATTGGTGTATTCCCCTGGTCTCTATGTTAGCAGACCAGGCACCCATTATTTTCTATGAGCTCCTTGGCTGAGCTTCATACACAGGCGTACACCTCTGGCCTCTAGGTGGCCAGACCGGGTGCCCATTATTCTTTATTGATGTATTCCCCTAGTCTCTATGTTAGCAGACCGGTCACCCATTATTTTCTAAGAGCTCCTCAGCTGAGTTTCATACACAAGCATACACCTCTGGTCTCTAGGTGGCCAGACCGGGTGCCTATTATTATTTATTGGTGTATTCCCCTGGTCTCTATGTTAGCAGACCGGCCACCCATTATTTTCTATGAGCTCCTTGGCTGAGCTTCATACACAAGTGTACACCTCTGGTCTCTAGGTGGTCAGACCAGGTGCCCATTATTCTTTATTGGTGTATTCCCCTGGTCTCTATGTTAGCAGACCGGCCACCCATTATTTTCTATGAGCTCCTTGGCTGAGCTTCATACACAAGCGTACACCTCTGGTCTCTAGGTGGCCAGACCGGGTGCCCATTATTATTTATTGGTGTATTCCCCTGGTCTCCATGTTAGCAGACCGGGCACCCATTATTTTCTATGAGCTCCTTGGCTGAGTTTCATACACAAGCGTACACCTCTGGTCTCTAGGTGGCCAGACCGGGTGCCCATTATTCTTTATTGGTGTATTCCCCTGGTCTCTATGTTAGCAGACCGGCCACCCATTATTTTCTATGAGCTCCTTGGCTGAGCTTCATACACAAGCATACACCTCTGGTCTCTAGGTGGCCAGACCGGGTGCCCATTATTATTTATTGGTGTATTCCCCTGGTCTCTATGTTAGCAGACCGGGCACCCATTATTTTCTGTGAGCTCCTCGGCTGAACTTTATTCATGGCCAGTAGGCTCGCATATTTGCTCTGTAGAGCTGAAAATTCGGGGTGATATTTGTTCCCATTTTCATGATACACTGCAGTTTCCACTGCATGAAATCGCAGTCCACACCCAAATACAGTAGCATTTTCTCCCTCCTAGACGTCATGTCTGTTTGATAACCTTTCCAATAAATGCGCTCACTCTCGGGAGTCATTGTCTGAGTCAAGAGACATTTGCTTGGAATTCCGTGGCCTCTTACTGAAATATCATACATCATGATTTAATAGGAAAACTTGTTGACCTTTCTCCTATTAAAAAAAAAAGTCCCTAAACTTCGGTGTATGCCATATGCCTGGTAAAGAGTTACGCAATGACTAATGTATAAAGGTATAAAGTATCTAGAACATGTATTGTTATTATTCTAGCACGCAAATTGATTTTATGTTTTATGCTTAACAGAAAATTATTCTTTATCATAAAATGAAATGAAGGGTATCTATTCAAAGAGATATAAATGATTAATCAGAATCTTTATTGTTGGAAAGTATATTTTATTGTATCAAGTAAATACACATAATTGCTTGGGAAGGGCGGCTCAGTAAAAATACAATAGTAATAATGCAAATGTGGTTGAAAAATAGAGGTGGGTGGACTCTTTGTCTGGGCAGCCATTCCTAGATGCCCCTTGGCAAAGCCTAAGGAGATGATGGTCAGTGATGGGTACACCAGAAAAAGTAAAGGAATAGAAATGGAAATTCCCTGTAACAGCAGTTGCCTGTCTGGGTTCCATTTGGAGGAGGCCTCGTCTAGAAAGTGGGATTCAGGGTCAGGGATGAATAAAATTTTCTTTTAAGAAGCTGTCCTTTGTAGAGTGAAATGTGCCACCCAATGTGAGAAGTGTGAACATACAAAAACAAGCATTGAGGTGCACAGACTAGTGACCTTCTCTATAGAGAAGGGACCATCTATTCCTCAATTCTCCCTAGGATGAACCCACTGACAGATGGAAAGGATATGTTATGCCTCTTTTTCCAAGAGAAGAGAGGGGTACCTGGCCCTGAAGTACAGTACTACACAGGGTTACCTATGGGCCACTGGTCAGGTCCAAAGGACCCCAGTTCGTCAGCAAGTACCAGGTTAAATCTAGCTTCGGTCCAAATCCAAGGCCCATCACTACTCAGCACAAAGTTTCCCCGGTGCTAACCCAAGTACTAACTAGGGCTTAGTCTATGGTTTTCCTTGGTGGCCACTAAGGACCTTCCTTGTAGTAACCAAAGCTTCAAATCCAAGGTCCATCACCACTCAGCACAAAGTTTCCCCGATGCTAACCCAAGTACTAACTAGGGCTTGGTGTCACAATCGCACTCTATCAGCCCAGCCAAGATGCTAGAGAGAGTGTGATGGTGCAAGGGTTAAAGCCACCAGACCCCTGGGTATGCACTACTAGTCCCAGCAAGTCACCAAATTAACCCTTTGATAAACGTGTTTCACCAGAGCTTCCTTCAGAAAGGCGAGCTCATATATTTAGAGATCAAAGGCCAGAGCTGATTAATTAAACATTTAATCTGATAAAAAGGTATCACAGTGCTAGATGTAATATACAGAAACAAATGACATGCAGGTACAAAAATACATAAAAGAGTACAACAAGACAAGTTCAGAAAACAAAAAGAAAGTCCTTACAGTATAATGGCATAGCAGTCCTTTTGAGTGAGTCTCCAGCTGTTGCTTAGGTCTTATGTCCAGCTTTTTTGCCACAGGCTTGTGTCAGAGATTTCTGCCTTAGGTTTCTGACTTAGGCCCTTATTTATGAAGGAATAGCGACAGGTAGCGACTGGTGAGCGGCCGGTAATGACGGGCCCCGCCACGAGAACGCCGGCTCCCCACCACAATCACACATTTATCAAGCCAATCCTGCTTAGCGACTGAGATAGCGACATATAGCCACTCATTCATCATTATTGCAGCCTAGGCCCACAGCGCCAGCGTCCGACCTTGAACAGCGACAGGTATGACCTCTCGCTACCTGGCGCTCTCCAATGCATTTCAATGGAACAATCTTTAAATATTAATAATTAATTGTTATTAATGTTTTTTTTTTTTAAATGTGAAAAATTCTGTGACCACTTCTGCCATGTTAGATATTTTTTTAAGGTAAAAAAAAAAAAATTGTGCAGAATTGATATTACAGGTCTGATATTAATGTATTCATATTACAAAATTATTTAAAAAACGTGTTTTTTTTGGTTTCCAAAAATATGGTTGTTTGGGGGTTAGAAAAATACTTTTAACCCATCGACGCCAGCGCTCTGGTGTTTAAACATGCATTTCACAGCGTGAGAATTTTTTGAGCGTGATTTGTTAATGAATATGGCCAGTCGCTATCATGCGCTCCCATACAGCGCGGAACCTGTCAAATAGCGACTCCTCACCCAATATTCAACATTACTGCACACCGACTGAGTCTCTGTCAACAACCGAACAACGGCCAAGCACAGCGACTACTAGCGGGCGCTGTGAAAATACCGCTACAGTCGCTCAACTGTCGCTACCTGCCGCTATTAATGAATCGGCCTCTTAGAATGTCCTTAGCATTAGGTTTTATTAGCTAAATTTAGGAGGGAAAAGCTTCATCCCCCCTCCCTTCTGACCCCACCTGGTGAGGGCATCTCTCTTCCAGGTCCCTTATCTGAGTTCTGGTTTATGGTGGGTGCAGAGACAACACATCCTGCTACTTCAAAGGGCTTTTGACTTCCAAGAAGAAAATACCACTGTCAGGCCCGTGGGACACCTGCCTTCAGAGTAAGCCCACAACCCCCAATCTCCGCTGCTAGCTTCACCTTTAGACAAACCCCCGTTTGCCGGGACGCTTCATACGCCTCGCCGGACAGGTTGCCCCCAGGACTTAATAGCACAAAGGATGTGAACTTACAGGGGTTGAAGGCAGATGAACAAGAGGCCAGACTGGGCAATGTCGGGTAAGTACTGGAAACAGTTCGGGTGCTTCAGAAACAGGTAATACTGGAAGCAATTCAGGTGCTCAGGAGAATTCAAGCGAAGTCAGACGTCAAGCCAGGGGTCACACTGGGAGGTCAGAGAGCTGCGCAGTACAAAGGGATGAGACGAAGACGTGGTTGAGATTCAAGCAGATGGTCAATAACAATATAAACAGGCAATCACAGGAACAATAACAAGCCAGCTAACCGCTATCACAGGTACTGACACACTGAAGAGGTAATCCCTTTATAGGACTGAACCCGGCTGGATTGGACAGGGAGGCAGTGACTGTGATTGGTGCACTTCGGATCTGTGGTTTGATTGGTGCACTTAGAGAGCTCTGGGCTGATTGCCCCAGCTGAACTCCAAAGTCATACTGCCCAGAACCACACCTCCTAGGTTTAGCTCTTTTAAACAGCCTCCAGTGGCCACTCTGTGTATAGCACCACCGGAGGACATAAGCTGAGTGTACTCGCGCGCAAGCACGAGTAGAATGAGAGTGGACGAGGGAGGAGGGCGCGCTCGGCGACACACGCGCCGCTGGAGCTGGCATCTGAGGCAGAAGCGGCTGCTGGGCAGGAGAAACCCTGGCCAGTTGCCTAGGGACACCACGGGCACGGACTGAAGGCAAGTCATTTATGACAACCACAAACAGAACCCCCCATAAAGCTGGAATACACAAAACAGTCTGAGTGACCCCTCACCCAGGTCTTGGACTATACATTATACAATCATAATACATATGCTTATTCTATAATCAGGCCTTAGGCCTGACACTTTGTCTATGGTTTTCCTTGGGTGGCCACTAAAGTAGCACTATCGCGAAATTGTGTAATATTAAAAATCCATATAAACACTTTAGCTAATGAGAGGAGGGGTCACTTATACAACCCAACTGAATATAACTCCAGCAAAGCTTGTGGTTTTCTTACCCCTGGTAGGAATATAATCCTGGGGTTAAAGGTTTAGTCTATGAGGGGTGACAGAGTCTGACACCCGAGATGTCCTCTTCCTTTCATTAAAATTAGGGATGAGCGAATCGATCCGGACGAACCCGGATTCGATCCGAATTTCAGGAAAAATTCGATTCGGATCGAATCCGAATTTCCCCGCGATTCGATCACTCGAAGTTTTCCTTTAACATCCATTCATTTACATTACAGGCATTCTAAGATGGCGGGCGGGACATGTCTGGACATGTATCCCGCGCCAGTGCAAGCTGGGGCAGTCACATGCAGCCTATCAGCAGCCAGCAAGCCCGGTGACGTCACACAGCGGTATTTAACGGCGGCCATCTTGCTTTTCCTCATTTCTCTATTGCATTCGTGACAGACAGACAGAACGCTGTGTAGCTGAGGCAGTTAGACAGGCTGGAGACAGGGACAGACAGGGACAGGCTGGAGACAGGCAGGAGACAGGCAGGAGACAGACAGGAGACAGACAGAAAGCCAGGGAAAGGTAGGAAAAACGGAGCTGGCTGACAGGGAGAATTTTTTTTTTTCATCCAGCCTTTGTTAGCGTTTTCAGGCTGCTTATAGTAACTAACTGTGCATATATACTGAACTGATCTTAAGTCTGCTGTGAGGCATCCCATTCTGTGACTAAAGCAGCCTCTATTTAATAGCATAATAAACATTTGCACTTATTCTCATAGAAATCAGGCCTGATAAAGACACTTTTGCTGTGCATGCTCTCTGGTTTTTGTGGCACTGGCATCCCATTCTGTGACTAAAGCAGCCTCTATTTAATAGCATAATAAACATTTGCACTTATTCTCATAGAAATCAGGCCTGATAAAGACACTTTTGCTGTGCATGCTCTCTGGTTTTTGTGGCACTGGCATCCCATTCTGTGACTAAAGCAGCCTCTATTTAATAGCATAATAAACATTTGCACTTATTCTCATAGAAATCAGGCCTGATAAAGACACTTTTGCTGTGCATGCTCTCTGGTTTTTGTGGCACTGGCATCCCATTCTGTGACTAAAGCAGCCTCTATTTAATAGCATAATAAACATTTGCACTTATTCTCATAGAAATCAGGCCTGATAAAGACACTTTTGCTGTGCATGCTCTCTGGTTTTTGTGGCACTGGCATCCCATTCTGTGACTAAAGCAGCCTCTATTTAATAGCATAATAAACATTTGCACTTATTCTCATAGAAATCAGGCCTGATAAAGACACTTTTGCTGTGCATGCTCTCTGGTTTTTGTGGCACTGGCATCCCATTCTGTGACTAAAGCAGCCTCTATTTAATAGCATAATAAACATTTGCACTTATTCTCATAGAAATCAGGCCTGATAAAGACACTTTTGCTGTGCATGCTCTCTGGTTTTTGTGGCACTGGCATCCCATTCTGTGACTAAAGCAGCCTCTATTTAATAGCATAATAACCATTTGCACTTATTCTCATAGAAATCAGGCCTGATAAAGACACTTTTGCTGTGCATGCTCTCTGGTTTTTGTGGCACTGGCATCCCATTCCGTGACTAAAGCAGCCTCTATTTAATAGCATAATAAACATTTGCACTTATTCTCATAGAAATCAGGCCTGATAAAGACACTTTTGCTGTGCATGCTCTCTGGTTTTTGTGGCACTGGCATCCCATTCCGTGACTAAAGCAGCCTCTATTTAATAGCATAATAAACATTTGCACTTATTCTCATAGAAATCAGGCCTGATAAAGACACTTTTGCTGTGCATGCTCTCTGGTTTTTGTGGCACTGGCATCCCATTCTGTGACTAAAGCAGCCTCTATTTAATAGCATAATAAACATTTGCACTTATTCTCATAGAAATCAGGCCTGATAAAGACACTTTTGCTGTGCATGCTCTCTGGTTTTTGTGGCACTGGCATCCCATTCCGTGACTAAAGCAGCCTCTATTTAATAGCATAATAAACATTTGCACTTATTCTCATAGAAATCAGGCCTGATAAAGACACTTTTGCTGTGCATGCTCTCTGGTTTTTGTGGCACTGGCATCCCATTCTGTGACTAAAGCAGCCTCTATTTAATAGCACAATAAACATTTGCACTTATTCTCATAGAAATCAGGCCTGATAAAGACACTTTTGCTGTGCATGCTCTCTGGTTTTTGTGGCACTGGCATCCCATTCCGTGACTAAAGCAGCCTCTATTTAATAGCATAATAAACATTTGCACTTATTCTCATAGAAATCAGGCCTGATAAAGACACTTTTGCTGTGCATGCTCTCTGGTTTTTGTGGCACTGGCATCCCATTCTGTGACTAAAGCAGCCTCTATTTAATAGCATAATAAACATTTGCACTTATTCTCATAGAAATCAGGCCTGATAAAGACACTTTTGCTGTGCATGCGCTCTGGTTTTTGTGGCACTGGCATCCCATTCTGTGACTAAAGCAGCCTCTATTTAATAGCATAATAAACATTTGCACTTATTCTCATAGAAATCAGGCCTGATAAAGACACTTTTGCTGTGCATGCTCTCTGGTTTTTGTGGCACTGGCATCCCATTCTGTGACTAAAGCAGCCTCTATTTAATAGCATAATAAACATTTGCACTTATTCTCATAGAAATCAGGCCTGATAAAGACACTTTTGCTGTGCATGCTCTCTGGTTTTTGTGGCACTGGCATCCCATTCTGTGACTAAAGCAGCCTCTATTTAATAGCATAATAAACATTTGCACTTATTCTCATAGAAATCAGGCCTGATAAAGACACTTTTGCTGTGCATGCTCTCTGGTTTTTGTGGCACTGGCATCCCATTCCGTGACTAAAGCAGCCTCTATTTAATAGCATAATAAACATTTGCACTTATTCTCATAGAAATCAGGCCTGATAAAGACACTTTTGCTGTGCATGCTCTCTGGTTTTTGTGGCACTGGCATCCCATTCTGTGACTAAAGCAGCCTCTATTTAATAGCATAATAAACATTTGCACTTATTCTCATAGAAATCAGGCCTGATAAAGACACTTTTGCTGTGCATGCTCTCTGGTTTTTGTGGCACTGGCATCCCATTCCGTGACTAAAGCAGCCTCTATTTAATAGCATAATAAACATTTGCACTTATTCTCATAGAAATCAGGCCTGATAAAGACACTTTTGCTGTGCATGCTCTCTGGTTTTTGTGGCACTGGCATCCCATTCTGTGACTAAAGCAGCCTCTATTTAATAGCATAATAAACATTTGCACTTATTCTCATAGAAATCAGGCCTGATAAAGACACTTTTGCTGTGCATGCTCTCTGGTTTTTGTGGCACTGGCATCCCATTCCGTGACTAAAGCAGCCTCTATTTAATAGCATAATAAACATTTGCACTTATTCTCATAGAAATCAGGCCTGATAAAGACACTTTTGCTGTGCATGCTCTCTGGTTTTTGTGGCACTGGCATCCCATTCTGTGACTAAAGCAGCCTCTATTTAATAGCATAATAAACATTTGCACTTATTCTCATAGAAATCAGGCCTGATAAAGACACTTTTGCTGTGCATGCTCTCTGGTTTTTGTGGCACTGGCATCCCATTCTGTGACTAAAGCAGCCTCTATTTAATAGCATAATAAACATTTGCACTTATTCTCATAGAAATCAGGCCTGATAAAGACACTTTTGCTGTGCATGCTCTCTGGTTTTTGTGGCACTGGCATCCCATTCTGTGACTAAAGCAGCCTCTATTTAATAGCATAATAAACATTTGCACTTATTCTCATAGAAATCAGGCCTGATAAAGACACTTTTGCTGTGCATGCTCTCTGGTTTTTGTGGCACTGGCATCCCATTCCGTGACTAAAGCAGCCTCTATTTAATAGCATAATAAACATTTGCACTTATTCTCATAGAAATCAGGCCTGATAAAGACACTTTTGCTGTGCATGCT
Organism: Gastrophryne carolinensis; assembly: GCA_027917425.1. Taxonomy (NCBI): domain Eukaryota; kingdom Metazoa; phylum Chordata; class Amphibia; order Anura; family Microhylidae; genus Gastrophryne; species Gastrophryne carolinensis. The sequence continues at coordinate 183,499,878 of CM051243.1, read as the reverse complement.
CTCTGGTTTTTGTGGCACTGGCATCCCATTCTGTGACTAAAGCAGCCTCTATTTAATAGCATAATAACCATTTGCACTTATTCTCATAGAAATCAGGCCTGATAAAGACACTTTTGCTGTGCATGCTCTCTGGTTTTTGTGGCACTGGCATCCCATTCTGTGACTAAAGCAGCCTCTATTTAATAGCATAATAAACATTTGCACTTATTCTCATAGAAATCAGGCCTGATAAAGACACTTTTGCTGTGCATGCTCTCTGGTTTTTGTGGCACTGGCATCCCATTCCGTGACTAAAGCAGCCTCTATTTAATAGCATAATAAACATTTGCACTTATTCTCATAGAAATCAGGCCTGATAAAGACACTTTTGCTGTGCATGCTCTCTGGTTTTTGTGGCACTGGCATCCCATTCTGTGACTAAAGCAGCCTCTATTTAATAGCATAATAAACATTTGCACTTATTCTCATAGAAATCAGGCCTGATAAAGACACTTTTGCTGTGCATGCTCTCTGGTTTTTGTGGCACTGGCATCCCATTCTGTGACTAAAGCAGCCTCTATTTAATAGCATAATAAACATTTGCACTTATTCTCATAGAAATCAGGCCTGATAAAGACACTTTTGCTGTGCATGCTGTCTGGTTTTTGTGTCACTGGCATCCCATTCTGTGACTAAAGCAGCCTCTATTTAATAGCATAATAAACATTTGCACTTATTCTCATAGAAATCAGGCCTGATAAAGACACTTTTGCTGTGCATGCTCTCTGGTTTTTGTGGCACTGGCATCCCATTCTGTGACTAAAGCAGCCTCTATTTAATAGCATAATAACCATTTGCACTTATTCTCATAGAAATCAGGCCTGATAAAGACACTTTTGCTGTGCATGCTCTCTGGTTTTTGTGGCACTGGCATCCCATTCCGTGACTAAAGCAGCCTCTATTTAATAGCATAATAAACATTTGCACTTATTCTCATAGAAATCAGGCCTGATAAAGACACTTTTGCTGTGCATGCTCTCTGGTTTTTGTGGCACTGGCATCCCATTCCGTGACTAAAGCAGCCTCTATTTAATAGCATAATAACCATTTGCACTTATTCTCATAGAAATCAGGCCTGATAAAGACACTTTTGCTGTGCATGCTCTCTGGTTTTTGTGGCACTGGCATCCCATTCCGTGACTAAAGCAGCCTCTATTTAATAGCATAATAAACATTTGCACTTATTCTCATAGAAATCAGGCCTGATAAAGACACTTTTGCTGTGCATGCTCTCTGGTTTTTGTGGCACTGGCATCCCATTCCGTGACTAAAGCAGCCTCTATTTAATAGCATAATAAACATTTGCACTTATTCTCATAGAAATCAGGCCTGATAAAGACACTTTTGCTGTGCATGCTCTCTGGTTTTTGTGGCACTGGCATCCCATTCTGTGACTAAAGCAGCCTCTATTTAATAGCATAATAAACATTTGCACTTATTCTCATAGAAATCAGGCCTGATAAAGACACTTTTGCTGTGCATGCTCTCTGGTTTTTGTGGCACTGGCATCCCATTCCGTGACTAAAGCAGCCTCTATTTAATAGCATAATAAACATTTGCACTTATTCTCATAGAAATCAGGCCTGATAAAGACACTTTTGCTGTGCATGCTCTCTGGTTTTTGTGGCACTGGCATCCCATTCTGTGACTAAAGCAGCCTCTATTTAATAGCATAATAAACATTTGCACTTATTCTCATAGAAATCAGGCCTGATAAAGACACTTTTGCTGTGCATGCTCTCTGGTTTTTGTGGCACTGGCATCCCATTCCGTGACTAAAGCAGCCTCTATTTAATAGCATAATAAACATTTGCACTTATTCTCATAGAAATCAGGCCTGATAAAGACACTTTTGCTGTGCATGCTCTCTGGTTTTTGTGGCACTGGCATCCCATTCTGTGACTAAAGCAGCCTCTATTTAATAGCATAATAAACATTTGCACTTATTCTCATAGAAATCAGGCCTGATAAAGACACTTTTGCTGTGCATGCTCTCTGGTTTTTGTGGCACTGGCATCCCATTCTGTGACTAAAGCAGCCTCTATTTAATAGCATAATAAACATTTGCACTTATTCTCATAGAAATCAGGCCTGATAAAGACACTTTTGCTGTGCATGCTCTCTGGTTTTTGTGGCACTGGCATCCCATTCTGTGACTAAAGCAGCCTCTATTTAATAGCATAATAAACATTTGCACTTATTCTCATAGAAATCAGGCCTGATAAAGACACTTTTGCTGGCCAAAGCCCTACTGGACCCTGCCAGGTCGATTCCTGCCCGGGGCATCCCATTCTGTGACTACAGCAGCCTCTGTTTAAGACCATATAAGCATTTGCTCTTATCATATTTGAAATTAGCCTGATAAAGACACTTTTGCTGGCCAAAGCCCTACTGGACCCTGCCAGGTCCATTCCTGCCCAGGGCATCCCATTCTGTGACTAAAGCAGCCTCTGTTTAAGACCATATAAGCATTTGCTCTTATTATATTTATATTATAAGACACTTTTGCTGGGCATAGGCTTACTGCTGCCTGCCAGGTGCACTTCTGTTGAGGCATCCCATTCTGTAACATAGCATACCCCTCTTTATTTACACTAAGCAGCTCTCTTATTTACACTAAGCAGGCCTGTTGGAGGCTGAGTGTTACTGCTCACTTTTGGTGTGCATTATATTCTGTTTTATATAGACCCACTGCTGCCTGGGGGTTCTTAAAATATCACCTACTACCACGCCAGTTAGACTATGTCGGGCAGACAAGTGCCTGGAAGTGAAAAGAGGAGTGGCAGAGGCCAAGATTCCGCAGGCAGAGCTCGCATCAGACTGGGGGCCAGTAGCAGCAGGAGTCACGCTGAGAGACCTAATCTGCCAGTATCTGCTAGCGGTCGGGTCTCCACCAGTAACGCATCTGCCGTGGTAGATTGGCTGACGCGCTCATCAACAACATCATCACAACTTACATCTGAGACCCCCAGTCTAGGGTCGGTAGGTTCCTCTGACACAACCCTGAGTTGGCATGCCCCGAGAGCAGTCCCTGTCCTCCCATTGCCTCTGTCCTACGCCGTTCCCTCCCCCAGCGACGTATCCTATGCTTTGGGTTCAGCTCCACTCTTTAGTGAGGAGGACGATCAGATACAGGAGGACAGTCAGCAGCTACTGCCCAGCCAAGAAATGGAGGTGGCTTCTTTAGCTAGGCAGACAAATAGTGATGTGGACAGTGTCGTGGGTGCTGCGAGCGTTCCAGCTCCTGCGCCAGACACTGTTGACGAATCCACGAACATCAGTGACGTACAGCCACAACCCGGTGATGATGATGATGATGACGATGAAGCCGATCGCACTTGGGAGCCGGGTGATGAAGGGGCTTCATCGTCATCATCAGGAGAAGAGGGGCGCAGGTTGCCCCGGAGTCAGCAGCTGAGGCAGCAAGGTGGTAGCAGTCAGCATGGGGGTACAATTCCAAAGGCTGGAGCCGGCCGGGGCCGGGGCCGGGGTAGAGCACCTGCTGTGCGGCAGTCTACCTTATCGGGAGGTAGTGGAGCAGGGGTTCCTGGAGTTGGCAACAGCAGCAGTGAATCAGTGAGGCCAGGGGGTGGGAAAAGTAGCTACTCGGCAGTGTGGCAGTTTTTCCTGAGGCATCCGCAGGAGGGTAACATGGCCACATGCAAGATATGTAGGCAAAAGGTGAAGCGTGGCCAGGGTCCAAATGTTGGCACCACGGCCCTGCGTCAACATATGATGCGTCACCATAAAACGACCTGGGAGAACCGAGGCTCCCAAGGGGTGGTCCAGTCTGCTTCCTCACCAAGTGAGCTCCCAATTTCTGCCAGCCAAGGCTCCAGCACCTCAGCCGAAGGCAGCTGTGCGTCACACCCATCCTCTGTCGCTCCTGCTCCTCCTCCTCCTCCTCCAAGTCATGCATCCCGCCAGCAATCCATCAGCGAAGCCATGTCCAAGAGACAGCAGTATGCGCCCACTCATCCTACGGCGCAGAAGCTGAATGTGCTCCTGTCCAAGTTGCTGGTGCTGCAGTCGCTCCCTTTTCAGGTGGTGGAATCTGCACCTTTCAGAGAACTGATGGCTTGTGCCGAGCCGAGGTGGAGAGTCCCAAGCCGTCATTTCTTTGCCAAGAAGGCAGTACCAGCGCTGCACACTTTTGTTGAACAGAAGGTGGGCCAGTCCTTGAGCCTGTCGGTGTGTAGCAAAATACATGGCAGCGCCGACATCTGGAGCTGTAACTACGGTCAGGGGCAGTACATGTCGTTTACGGCCCACTGGGTGAATGTGGTCCCTTTGCAGCAGCAACTTGGACAGGTCACGCCGCTTCGGCCTCCGCGCTCTCTGCCCATTGGGCCTGTGACACCGTGCGACTCGGCCTCCTCATCCTCCGCCATCTCCTCACCCTCCACTGTAGGCTCAAGTCTCAGTGCCCCTCCAGTCTACCATGTGTGCAGGGCACGGAGGTGTCATGCAGTGCTTCACATGGTTTGTCTTGGCGAACGGAGTCACACAGGGGAGGAACTGCTTAAATGTATTCATCAGGAAATCCAAACATGGCTTACTCCGAGAAAACTTAAAATGGGAATCATGGTTACCGACAATGGGAAGAACATTTTGTCTGCGCTGCGCCAAGGAAGCCTGACCCATGCCCCCTGCATGGCTCACGTCTTCAATCTGGTTGTCAAGCGGTTTCTGAAGTGTTCCCCCCATCTGCAGGACATCCTAACAACTTCACGGAAACTTTGCATGCACTTCAGCCACTCCTACACCGCCAAACACACCCTTCTTGAGCTACAGCGTCAGAATGGTATCCCCCAACATAGTCTGATTTGCGATGTTTCCACCCGTTGGAATTCCACCCTTCACATGTTGGACCGATTATATGAACAGAGAAAAGCCATCACGGATTTCCTGATGATCCAAGCAGATAGGGGGACTCCCCTGTGTAACTTCAATGTCAACCAGTGGCAGCTCATACGTGACACCTGCCGTTTGCTCAGGCCCTTTGAGGAAGCCACTTTATTTGTCAGTCGGCAGGATTACGGGATGAACGACGTGATTCCACTGCTTCATGTACTACAGCACATGTTGGAAACCATGGCTGGTCAGGGCACTGGAGACATGGCGTTTACATCTTACGGCCACATGAACCCCGTTGGAGCTGAACTGGAGGAGGAGGAGGAGGAAGAGGAGGAGGAGGAGTTGCCCAGCGAAACACAGTTTAGGCTTGGCGAAATGGCTGGTTTATCTAGTCAGCGGACAGGAGAGGAGGAGCAGGAGCAGCCAGAGGAGCTAGAGGTTTTTGAGGAAGGAGAGACAGAGGACCCGGGCACACCGTGGCAGTATGCAGTGGAGATGGAGACAGGTAGTCCATCCGAGTCACTTGCGCAAATGGCACGAAGCATGCTCACATGCTTGCGTAGTGACCCCAGAATTGTTTCCATCTGTCGGCGGGATGACTTCTGGCTGTCCACCTTATTGGACCCTCGCTTCCGGCACAAAATGGGGGCATTTTTTAAACCCACCGAGAGGGAGGACAAACTCAACTACTACAAAGACATTCTACGTAGGCAGTTGGCCGATGCCTATCTGCGCCATGGTCCATACTCTCGCAGGTCTGACTCGAGGGGACCTCTGCGCTCACCTTCCACTGCCATGGCCGCTGGGGGGGTTGGCAGCAGCAGCAGCAGAAGCTCCATCAGCAGCAGCAGCCTCAGTCTTCAGTCGCTAATGAGTAGCTTTCTACACCCGCATAGTGAGGCTACTCATGAGCAGCAGGAAGACCTGGAGCAGGACCTGAACCAGCAGGTCATGTCATACTTTGACATGACCATGCCAACACACCTTGAGGATCCGCTGGACTTCTGGGCAGCCAAACTTGATTTGTGGCCGCAACTAGCAGAGTTTGCCCTGGAAAAGCTGTCCTGCCCGGCAAGTAGCGTGCCATCTGAGCGGGTGTTTAGTGCGGCGGGGGCCATAGTTACGGCGAGGAGAACTCGTCTGTCAACTAAAAATGTGGAGAGACTCACCTTTGTCAAAATGAATCAGGGATGGATCAGCCAGGATTTCCACCCACCAATGCCTGATGCATGCGACTAGATTCAGCATGGTGCCACGTTTTACACTTTACAAATGGTGCAAAACATATTTATGTCTTTAGGCCATTTTTTGGGCTCCTGCTGCTGCTACTGCCAACTTCTGCCAACTCCAGGGTGTGATTCATCCAATTTTTGGGCTCCTGAAGCCAACTCCAGTGTATATTTGGGCTCCTGCTGCTACTACTGTCAACTCCTGCCAACTCCAGGGTGTGATTCATCCAATTTTTGGGCTCCTGAGGCCAACTCCAGTGTATATTTGGGCTCCTGCTGCTGCTACTGTCAACTCCTGCCAACTCCAGGGTGTGATTCATCCAATTTTTGGGCTCCTGAAGCCAACTCCAGTGTATATTTGGGCTCCTGCTGCTACTACTGCCAACTTCTGCCAACTCCAGGGTGTGATTCATCCAATTTTTGGGCTCCTGAAGCCAACTCCAGTGTATATTTGGGCTCCTGCTGCTGCTGCTGCCAACTTCTGCCAACTCCAGGGTGTGATTCATCCAATTTTTGGGCTCCTGAAGCCAACTCCAGTGTATATTTGGGCTCCTGCTGCTGCTGCTGCCAACTTCTGCCAACTCCAGGGTGTGATTCATCCAATTTTTGGGCTCCTGAAGCCAACTCCAGTGTATATTTGGGCTCCTGCTGCTACTACTGTCAACTCCTGCCAACTCCAGGGTGTGATTCATCCAATTTTTGGGCTCCTGAGGCCAACTCCAGTGTATATTTGGGCTCCTGCTGCTGCTGCTGCCAACTTCTGCCAACTCCAGGGTGTGATTCATCCAATTTTTGGGCTCCTGAGGCCAACTCCAGTGTATATTTGGGCTCCTGCTGCTGCTACTGTCAACTCCTGCCAACTCCAGGGTGTGATTCATCCAATTTTTGGGCTCCTGAAGCCAACTCCAGTGTATATTTGGGCTCCTGCTGCTGCTGCTGCTGCCAACTTCTGCCAACTCCAGGGTGTGATTCATCCAATTTTTGGGCTCCTGAAGCCAACTCCAGTGTATATTTGGGCTCCTGCTGCTGCTGCTGCCAACTTCTGCCAACTCCAGGGTGTGATTCATCCAATTTTTGGGCTCCTGAAGCCAACTCCAGTGTATATTTGGGCTCCTGCTGCTGCTGCTGCCAACTTCTGCCAACTCCAGGGTGTGATTCATCCAATTTTTGGGCTCCTGAAGCCAACTCCAGTGTATATTTGGGCTCCTGCTGCTACTACTGTCAACTCCTGCCAACTCCAGGGTGTGATTCATCCAATTTTTGGGCTCCTGAGGCCAACTCCAGTGTATATTTGGGCTCCTGCTGCTGCTGCTGCCAACTTCTGCCAACTCCAGGGTGTGATTCATCCAATTTTTGGGCTCCTGAGGCCAACTCCAGTGTATATTTGGGCTCCTGCTGCTGCTACTGTCAACTCCTGCCAACTCCAGGGTGTGATTCATCCAATTTTTGGGCTCCTGAAGCCAACTCCAGTGTATATTTGGGCTCCTGCTGCTGCTGCTGCTGCCAACTTCTGCCAACTCCAGGGTGTGATTCATCCAATTTTTGGGCTCCTGAAGCCAACTCCAGTGTATATTTGGGCTCCTGCTGCTGCTACTGTCAACTCCTGCCAACTCCAGGGTGTGATTCATCCAATTTTTGGGCTCCTGAGGCCAACTCCAGTGTATATTTGGGCTCCTGCTGCTGCTACTGTCAACTCCTGCCAACTCCAGGGTGTGATTCATCCAATTTTTGGGCTCCTGAAGCCAACTCCAGTGTATATTTGGGCTCCTGCTGCTGCTACTGCCAACTTCTGCCAACTCCAGGGTGTGATTCATCCAATTTTTGGGCTCCTGAAGCCAACTCCAGTGTATATTTGGGCTCCTGCTGCTACTACTGCCAACTTCTGCCAACTCCAGGGTGTGATTCATCCAATTTTTGGGCTCCTGAGGCCAACTCCAGTGTATATTTGGGCTCCTGCTGCTACTACTGCCAACTTCTGCCAACTCCAGGGTGTGATTCATCCAATTTTTGGGCTCCTGAGGCCAACTCCAGTGTATATTTGGGCTCCTGCTGCTGCTGCTGCCAACTTCTGCCAACTCCAGGGTGTGATTCATCCAATTTTTGGGCTCCTGAAGCCAACTCCAGTGTATATTTGGGCTCCTGCTGCTACTACTGTCAACTCCTGCCAACTCCAGGGTGTGATTCATCCAATTTTTGGGCTCCTGAAGCCAACTCCAGTGTATATTTGGGCTCCTGCTGCTGCTGCTGCCAACTTCTGCCAACTCCAGGGTGTGATTCATCCAATTTTTGGGCTCCTGAGGCCAACTCCAGTGTATATTTGGGCTCCTGCTGCTGCTGCTGCCAACTTCTGCCAACTCCAGGGTGTGATTCATCCAATTTTTGGGCTCCTGAGGCCAACTCCAGTGTATATTTGGGCTCCTGCTGCTACTACTGTCAACTCCTGCCAACTCCAGGGTGTGATTCATCCAATTTTTGGGCTCCTGAGGCCAACTCCAGTGTATATTTGGGCTCCTGCTGCTGCTGCTGCCAACTTCTGCCAACTCCAGGGTGTGATTCATCCAATTTTTGGGCTCCTGAGGCCAACTCCAGTGTATATTTGGGCTCCTGCTCCTGCTGCTGCCAACTTCTGCCAACTCCAGGGTGTGATTCATCCAATTTTTGGGCTCCTGAAGCCAACTCCAGTGTATATTTGGGCTCCTGCTGCTGCTGCCAACTTCTGCCAACTCCAGGGTGTGATTCATCCAATTTTTGGGCTCCTGAGGCCAACTCCAGTGTATATTTGGGCTCCTTCTGCCCCTCATAGTGATGCCACTTCAACTCTCTGCAATTGTGCCGCTCTGCGATTCTATTAGCGATGCCTCTGATCTGCATGTGATATTTCTTCAAAGTATTATTTAACAAACCCAGCACGCATCCTGTGCGTGTTACAGCAAGGCTGAATGGTTTACAACCCTATTGAGGCTGTAGGAGGCTCAGAAATAGCCGTTTTTAATAGCGATTCGTCGCGAATTTATTCGGGTCGAAACGATTTTTGTCAGAAAATTCGGCGAATCAGTCGAATCGAATTTTTCAAAAGTTCGCTCATCTCTAATTAAAATAAAAAAAACAAGCCTGGCTGGATATTTCTTGATGCCGGGTGTATAAGTGACCCCTCTTCCCTACATCCAGCATATTTATATGGATTTTTATTCTTTGGCCATTTTTTCGAGATAGTGCTCCTTAAGGACCCTCCTTGTACTAACTAAAGCTTCAAAGTGTAGCTGCTGGGAGGAGGGTCGGAAGAACAAGCCAAAAGGCCTAGAATCTCTCAACCCCCTCGAACTTAGAGACAGGGCCCACTGGCACCCTCATCCAAAAACACATGTACACTTAGAAACATAGAAAAGGCCAAAGTGTGTGAAATCATTGAAAAACAAAAGTAGAAAAAAAGAGAAAAGGAACCTATGGTGCTTCAATTTAGCCAATCACTATCAATGTGTAGCAAAATCTACTTTCCAAAGCAGAAATTCTAAGCCACCTCTTCTGGGAAGGTTTAGTTGGGATACACAGAAAGTCAAGAGTTGAAAGGGATCTACCTGTGCCAAGATCTACCTACACAGGCATCAATTCAAAGGCACCACTTCCTTGGAAGTCCTAGTTCAGGAAGTGGCTATAAGGGCAGCTGTAGAGACGTAAGAGTTGTTATTACCAACACAGTCCCAGACAGGTTTCCGGTAAAGCAGGATTAAAAAAAAAGTTTGGGAACCATTATTTTTGAGAACTGCTTGATATCTGTGTTATTGAGTCGCCAAACTTCTAGCACCTATGAACAGATTTTTCAGTCCAGGCCGAAGGGAAAGGGGGGACATGATTGAGACCTTTAAACATGTGAAAGGATTCAATAAGGTTCAGGAGGGAAGTTTTTTAAAGAAAAAACTTAAACCGGACCAACACCCGTTTTTACCTTATCTGGCTGTGTGGTCATTGTAAGAAGTGAGGGGGGGCATCCAGAATGCTGGAGCCCCCCCCCTCGCAGCAAAACGCATAAATAGCTTGTTTTACTCACCTTCGGACTGAGCCAGAAGCGAGAACGGAGTCCTGCGATTGGCCGCCAGGCGGTCATGTGGGCAGGTCATGTGCCCACGTGACCGCCCTGCAGCCAATCGCGGGATTTATGCATTTTGCTGCGAGGGGGGCTCCAGCATTCTGGATGCCCCCCCCCCTCACTTCTTACAATGACCACACAGCGGGACCAACACCCGTTAACCGGTTACCACCCGGTTTAATGATAGAACAAGGGGGCACAACCTGAAGCTAGTCGGGGGGAAGATCAGGAGCAATGTTAGAAAATATTATTTTACAGAAAGCGTAGTAGATGCTTGGAACAAACTTCCAGCAGAGGTAGTTGAAAAATCAACAGTTACTGAATTTAAACATGTCTGGGATAAGCCTCCATCTATCCTAAGATAAGGAGAGCATACAGTATACACATAAGATACAGAGAACATACAGTATACACATAAGATACAGAGAACATACAGTATACACATAAGATACAGAGAACATACAGTATACACATAAGATACAGAAAACATACAGTATACACATAAGATACAGAGAACATACAGTATACACATAAGATACAGAGAACATACAGTATACACATAAGATACAGAGAACATACAGTATACACATAAGATGCAGAGAACATACAGTATACACATAAGATACAGAGAACATACAGTATACACATAAGATACAGAGAACATACAGTATACACATAAGATACAGAGAACATACAGTATACACATAAGATGCAGAGAACATACAGTATACACATAAGATACAGAGAACATACAGTATACACATAAGATAAAGAGAACATACAGTATACACATAAGATACAGAGAACATACAGTATATGTCAGGTCCCGTGGGACGCCCACCTTCCAATAAGTCTGCAACCCCCAATCTCCGCTTCTTTCTTCGCCTATAGCCAAGCCCCCATTTGCCGGGACGCAGGACACGCCTCACCGGACACGGTTGCCCCCAGGACTTGTTAGCACAAAGGATGCAGACTTATGCAGGGGAAGGCAAACGAACCAGGAACGAGACTGGGTAGAGTCAATCGGGCTAAGGTCATACACAGGAGATCAATCCAAGGAAGCACGGTACAGGAGGGTTGAGATAGAAGAATAGTCAGGACTAGCCAAAGGTCACACCGGGGAATCAGAGATACGCAGTACAGAGGAGCAGGCAGGAATCGTGGTCAAAAACAGGCAAGGTCGGTCCAGGCAGCAATCAGGGATGGTCATACACGGCAAGATTCGTAAGGGAAACAGAGATCAAAATCACACCCAGCAGCACGCTATCACGGGCAAAGATCAACTGCAGAGGGAACACCTTTATAGGAATGATGGAGCAGGGAGAGGGACATGATTGGTGCAACCAGGAACCCTGAGGCTGATTGCCCCATTCAAACTTAATGACCTTGGGCTCATTGGCCCAGAACTAATCACCTCCGGCGGGCGCACAGTGTATAGCGCCGCCGGAGAGCATAAATGGAGCAGACTCGCGCGCGCGCGCATGATGCTGCGCGCCGGGTGCGCGCCGAGATGGCAGTGGCGCGGCCGCTCCCGACGCCGCCGGAGAGGAAGCCGCCCGAGCAGCCGCTCGCGACGGAAACAGCCGAGCGGCTGCTCGCGGTGGAAATAGCCGCTGTCAGCGGAACCGGCCGGCCCGCTCCCACCATGCCGGCATTTTTTTTTTTTAATTTCAGGAAAAATTCGATCTGCACGAACCACAAAATATTCGGGTTCGTGCCGAATCGAATATTTCCTGAAATTCGGAGCGAAATCCAGTTCGTCCGAACCGGTTCGCTCATCTCTAGTTGCTACATCTGGGAGTAGGTTAATTGGATTGGGGGTTTCACAAATATCAATCAATTTTAGAGGTTTTCTACAGACCAAAATGAAGGCAGGTCTGCATGTCGGCACCAGAAGAGCTGTTTAAAGAAGGTCATTGCCAAAGTATTACGAGGAGCTTCAGCTGCCCCTCAGAGAACACTCCAAGAACATTTCTGTGATTCACTTACCTCCAATCTTGTGTCATTCGAAAGTGTACAACAGAAATTACCAGGAGGTCAGGGATTCCTCATAACGGCATAATGCGTAGCTAAGCAATGTGAGACATTTCGTGTGACGCTAAGCATAAAGAAGGTTAAGCACTTATTTAATGGCCCCCGCGACGTGTCGAAGGGTTAGAATGTCCATGCAGGAATCACAAGGGCTACAAGGGAAGTGCACATTATGTTCAGTTACAGACAACTGAAAAAAAAACTTGTAGGGAGGCAACTCTCAACTCATAAATTGATCAAAAAATACATTTTTATTAATTACATATTTATAATCACTACATACAATACACTCAACATATTAAAATCCCTTAAAAAACACATAAATGGGACAATAACACACAAGACAAACCAACATAAAGGTGTGTAGGCGATGGGGAGAGTCTCACCACACTAATTGATATCAAATGCCTAAATATATATGTGCTAAAATCATTCAACATAGTGTTCCAACAGTGAAACTGAGCATGGGTCAGGACAGGGTGGGGGAAACATATAAGATAGGCTCTTATTCAGGGTGAAGGTCCAGATTAATGTGAGCAATATGTATGTACAGGGTGTGGGAAACATATAAGATAGGCTCTTATTCATGGTGAAGGTCCAGATTAATGTGGGAAATCTGTATGTACAGGGAGGGGGAAACATAAAATAGACTCTTATTCAGGGTGACGGTCCGGATTAATCTAGAACCCCCCCCCCATCCTTCTTTTTTTTCTGGCAAAGAGATTGCGAGAAGAGAAGGCGAATAGTAAGTTCCAAGGCCTTCTGATGTAAAGGAGCAACCCCAGGAGCTGTGTGAAGGACAGGCTAAAGACACTAGGCCAATGTCTCACCAACATATATTCATAACATCCCTACACACACACAGCAACCTTTTTCTTTTTTAAAAAAAGGAGGGGGGCTGGAAAATATTTCAGATGAGGCCCTGTCATCCTCCTTGGGAGTTCTGACATTTGCCTAATCCTAAAAGGAACCTTTCACTGTGTTACACAACTTAAAGGAGCAGTATCGCAAATTTTTCTTGGTGACTTATATTTAAGTGGTACTTTGAATGTAGGTAAGTGTTGGAGTAAGAATTACAAATGTAGAAGAAAATGATGTGTGTGTTGAACAGCTGGAGACTAATAGCTCATGTTTATCGGGGCCCGACACTCTGGCCTGTTCCATGCTGAGGAGAGGGGTGAAACAATGTATCAAATTATCAGCTGTTCAGTGCTGGCAGACGTCCAGCATAAGATAACAACATTGCAAAATTGCCTGGCCAGAACTTATATATCTAAAACAGAGAGAAAAGCTCTAGAAGTCATTTAGCTGATTTTGACAGTTTTCCCTTCATGTTGGCTCTGCTGCAGAATCTTTCAGTTTACCATTTTCTCTTCCATATTCTTATTTTTCATTTTTCCATATGATCTTTCTTTCAGCTTTGTGTGTTTTGAGCAAAGCCCAACCCAGGATTTTCTGGAGTTTTGTTTTGTGCCCCTAGGGGCATCCCGACTTGGGATGTCCTGATATGTGAAATCCCCAAGTTCGCCTGGGAAAAAGTACCTTTCCCTGTCCCACAGTGGTTATCCAGGGGTCGTTTCACACAGTGGGGCATCCTGATTTAGAATGCCCAAGGGGCAAGGTCAATGGCCGGGTCTTATAGACTTCAGGGTCGGCCACCCAGGGTTTTGTTCCACTTTAATACCTTTAGATTTTCCTGCACAGTTATTCAAAGAAGAATTTCAGTCGTTTTCAGTCAGTTTAGTTTATTTTGTATAGATTTTACACATTTGAGTCACCTGGTCTCACCTCACACACACACAGCTGTTACCACTGATTACAGTGTCAGCCTCTGAGGTAAAGTGTTGCTAGGAGACCAGTGGGCTAAATGAAGCAGCTCACTAAATACAACCCAGCAGATCCCCCTATTCAGCAAATGGACTGAGCCATTGTCATTATACAATTTAAAAGAAAGGCAGATATTTTTTCCTTTTTCGCCAGATTATTTATACACATGTTAGAAGCTATTGCGTGGCTATTTAATTATTTATCTTTCTTAATGCAAATTTCGCGATACTGCTCCTTTAAGTGATCTCTCTGGGAAACTGAGCCTTGTGGAAGAAGCCGTCCGAGCCGGCAGATTAGGCAGAAGTCTGCAGCAGGAACAGCATTCGTATCAAAGTGAATTGTTTCCCCGCAGGTCTGGCGAGAGGTTTAATAGCACTTGGTAGATCTCGGATATGGAATAAAACGCAGGTGTCTGACCTCATGAGTTTCCCCGCTAGCATTTCCCGAGCATTGTTTGGGGTTGATTAGCAGTGCGCTCACCTCTGATGAACGTCTGGAAGTGAGCGATGTATCTATCGATCGACGTTTGCCATCGCTACAGATGAAAGATTATCTATAATCAAACACTATAGAGAGATGGCCCATCACCTGAAAGCCCTGACAGTTACAGTGGATGGCCAAAGTCTGTACCAGAAAATCCATATTTCCATGCCTAGAGCAAATTTTATTGGTATAAATTATTATATATATATATATTATTTAAATTTAAAGGAATGCATTAAATTATAAATCTTTGTTCTGATAAATCCCTTCAGGATTTATGTTCTGTGCCATCCCTTTTCCTTTGCTTTGTTTTTCTTTATGAGATCAGCTATCTTAGCCTAGTGCTTTCCTGGTGAAGGAAATCAGACCACAGTTTGTTGCTCCCTGTTGTAGTGAGGCCTAAAAACTGTTTAAAAGTGGCTGTGATGAAACCCGTACCCTGTGGCCCCTGCTGAAGTCACGGGCACCAAGATAATGCTGTATGCTTCCTTAAAGAGGAACAGCACATAGGAATATCACTTTCCTGTGTGTTGTTCCTCCGTGTGGAGACATCCCGAATTCCCAACTGTGTGTATTCAACACACCTTCCAGTCGCTCAGACGGCGTAGGCTGGAGCTGAAAGCAAACGCACTAATTGGTTGAGCGGCCCGCTGTCACTCGGCTGCCTTCGACTCAATTGACGGTTAAGCCACCTGGACAGCTTAGCCCCCGATCAGTACTTAAAGTGGACCAACACCCAGGGGTGATCGGCCCGGGAATCTATAATTGGGGTATAATTGAATCTATAAACCCAATTGGGGTGCCCCCCCAAAGTGGACCAGAACCCAGGATAGTCAAAATCCTGGGTGTTGGTCCACTTGAAGGGAGCCGAGTGTTCCACCACCCGCATCCCCCCCCCACACTGCAGCCAATCAGCGTGCCTGCTGTCACTCGGCTCCCTTCGACATCACTGATGGCTAAGCCACCTAGACAGCTAAGCACCCGATCGGTACCAAAGGGAGCCGAGTGTGCCACCAGCTGCGTCCCCCACCCACACTGAAACCATGGCGTGCCCGCGGCACTCGTTCAGAAAGGCCGGGGTGGGCGGTCACATGGATAGAGGTGTGCGGGGATGTGGCTGCAGCGCAGAGATGCAGCGAGGGCTCGGGAGGAGGTGAGTGAATCTGGGCACCTAGGGGGATTTCCCACAGTGGGGCATCCCAGTTTGGGAAGCTTCAAGGACAGGAACTCGGATGGCTTAGGGGTCTTTTAGACTCCAGGGCCTCAGAAAATCCTCTTCAATGCAGGCTGCAGGGCCATTTCACTATTACCAGAGAACCATAACCCAGCAATCCCAGTTGTAATGCCACCAGGTCCGTCAGCAGGCCCCCGGTCCATTATCAAGACCCCGGTCCGTTAGCAGGACCTTTATCAGGCCAGAAGCAAATCTGGTAGTGGGTGTTATAATGTGTGGGCTATGGATCAAGATAAAAGAGCAGCCCAAAATTAAGTTACATATTTAATTGTTGTACGAGCACACTAGATAAAATACATACATACAATGCATAGATGCATATACAGAATGGCCAGTACAAGTGAGAATTTGCAATCAGAGAAAATATATGTCAGTTACCTTATTGTATGTAGCTGATGATGCAGTGATGTAGGCAGACACAGGGAGGCATGAAGCAGGCAGGTTGTGAGTTCAGTTGTGACCTCTCCCAGACATAGATAGTTTGGCTGTTCCTTCCCTGAATTTTTAACCCTGCCAGCCTACCTAGAGATTTTTTCACCCTCCGTTGCTCAAACATTTTCCATCATTTTGAGAGATATATGTTTAACTGTGATTTTTCTGGAATTTCCAAGGATTTCCAGGAAAATTGTATATTGTTTTTTCGGAAGTGATTGGACTTTACCATGAAATTATATTTAATTAATTTTGTCACTATCTATCAATATATAAGATTCCCGGGCCGATCCAAACCCTCCCCGCAGGGCATCCAAGATCGGGATGCCCCGCTGTGTGAAACCCCCCAGGATGCGAGCAAACCTTACCTGACTCCCGGTCCAGCGGCGCATTTATGGGCCGTGGACACATCTCGCACTTCTCTGTAGCAGGGCGCATGCCCTTTGAATGGCCGGCGGGGGGGGGGCGTGCTCTCTGTTAGAAGGAAATGCGAGATGTGGCCGCAAGCGTGCTTGGAGCTGCAGAGGTAAGACGTCGCATTGACGCGCATACCTCTGCGGCTCCGAGCGCGCTGATTGGACCAGCGGCCGCGCATGCACCGTAGGAGCGGGGTGAGGTGAGTTGAATTTTGGGGGGTTTCAGGCAGCGGGGCGCCCCCCATCGGGGTGCCCCATGGAAGTGGACCAAAACCCAGAATAGTCAAAATCCTGGTTGTTGGTCCACTTTAAGGAGGAAAGAAGAGAGAGAGGGGACATGATGGAGACCTTTATATATGTGAAAGGATACAATAAGGTTCAGGAGGGAAGTGTTTTTAAGAAGAAACTTAATGATAGAACAAGGGGCTAGTCCGGTAGTTGAAAAATCGACAGTCACTGAATTTAAACCTGCCTGGGATAAGCCTCCATCTATCCTAAAATAAAGAGAACATACAGTATACACATAAGATAAAGAGAACATACAGTATACACATAAGATAGAGAGAACATACAGTATACACATAAGATAAAGAGAACATACAGTATAAACATAAGAGAAAGAGAACATATGGTATACACATAAGATACAGAGAACATACAGTATACACATAAGATACAGAGAACATACAGTATACACATAAGATACAGAGAACATACAGTATACACATAAGATAGAGAGAACATACAGTATACACATAAGATACAGAGAACATACAGTATACACATAAGATGCAGAGAACATACAGTATACACATAAGATACAGAGAACATACAGTATACACATAAGATGCAGAGAACATACAGACACATAAGATACAGAGAACATACAGTATATACATAAGATACAGAGAACATACAGTATACACATAAAGATACAGAGAACATACAGTATACACATAAGATAAAGAGAACATACAGTATATACATAAGATACAGAGAACATACAGTAAATACATAAGATACAGAGAACATACAGTATATACATAAGATACAGAGAACATACAGTATATACATAAGATAGAGAACATACAGTATACACATAAGATACAGAGAACATACAGTAAATACATAAGATACAGAGAACATACAGTATATACATAAGATACAGAGAACATACAGTATATACATAAGATAGAGAACATACAGTATACACATAAGATACAGAGAACATACAGTATACACATAAGATACAGAGAACATACAGTATACACATAAGATACAGAGAACATACAGTATACACATAAAATACAGAGAACATACAGTATACACATAAGATAAAGAGAACATACAGTATACACATAAGATACAGAGAACATACAGTATACACATAAGATACAGAGAACATACAGTATACACATAAGGGCAGACTAGATGGAGCGTATGGTCTCCTTCTGCCGTCACCCGCCTATGTTTCTATGCCTATGTGTAGTTGAATTTTACTTGATGATGTCATCAAGCACTCTTTTCAGTCTTTTGCAGTGTCTCCTGGGCAAGAACAGTTATCTACTGATGCATATGTGGTACTATTGTAATCGGGAGAAATGGCACTTTTACACACAATATGATTTTTCTTAAAAAACATATTTTTTTATTTTAAAAAATGTGACACCTATAATATATTAATTTTTAATTAATTAATTATTAATTTAAATATATTTTTTTCCACATATTTCACCCCAAATTATTGTGAAAAGCACTGAAAAAATTAGACATTTCATGTAAAGCTTGTACACTGCTGAAACAATATGTAATTTTAATGGAAATCCCTGGGAATTTCTGCTAAAATTACAGTTAAACATGCATAGTGCAAATGGTGCAACAGAGGTTGACAAAGAGGGTAATTTATTAACAAAGGTGCGGTCGGGACTTGAGCGCCTAGTCCAAGTCGCTCTGCTGCGTCCGCACCGCAAAATCAGCCTTAGCCTGCCGGTGCTAGCAGCTGTGGTGCTGCCGGCCAGGCAGTGTTTGCAGCGCGCAGCTTGTACATGCCTATGCGCTAGCAACACCTAGCGCCGTCCAGGAGCCGCTACTACCACAAGTAGCACGAAGTTAAGAAAAAAAATACATAGCGATCAAAGGAGAGCTCAAAAAACATTATTCCATGCCTGTTGTAAACCCCCCCCCCCCCCTTTTTTTAAGGGTCAGGGTTTTTTTTTTTTTTTAAATGGGAATTACATTGGGGAAACTTCAAAGACATGACACAGCTTTCTCATGGCCCAAATCACAAGTTTGCTGTGCAACACGAAAGTGCAAAAAATGCATCCAAAAATAATTCCAAACACCCCAGGGATCCTGTGGTACATGCACTAGCCCCCAAAAATATAAAAAATGCCAACATAATTAGAATCATTCAAGCCCATTTAAATGTATGGGATAAGGCCACACAGTGCAGGGTGAGCGCCTGGTCCTATCTGGCACTCATCCCATCACCGGCGCTGATGATAGATAGGACACTACCTACAGGCGCACTGGATTTTGGACTTGATAAATACACCTTTTACACTGGGACCTCAAAATCTCAAGAGGGCTGGCAGTTAAAGGATCAAAAGTACCGATGCATTTTGGGTATTGTTCTGTTCAGGGGTGGTATCAGATTTAGCTTGTTTTTCTTATTTACAAATTTATATTTTAGGAACATGTGTTTTTTATTCTGCTTTTTTATTCATTTTTTAAGGAAACCCTGTGCAACCAGTGAATTCCTTGAGGGTTTGCATTCAGAAAACTGCGCCCACGACAACAAGCCTGGCAGACCTAGAAAGCTTAAGGCATGTACTTCCAGAGAATATAGAGTGTGTCAGGGGTATTTCAAAGGAAACAGGTGTGCATAGTAATTGTATTGTCTTTTGCAAATTTCCTAAAGCGCTGTTTTAGTTCGGGGTGTCTCCAGGTCTACCGGTACATGGTACTGTTGTAACCATGAGGAATGGGGATTTTACACGCATTATGATTTTCTTGAAAACACGGACATATTTTATTTAAAAAATAACTACAAAATGTACATTTTTTACAAGCAATGGAAAAACAAGACATTCCATGTTCAATCCCAAACTCTGCTGAAAAAGAAAAAACAATATATAATTTTCCTAGAAAAACCCTGGAAATACCTGCAAAAATCACAGTTAAACATGTATAGCACAAAATGGGCTGGCCATAGAGGGTGACAAAATCTCTAGGTAGGCTGGTAGTTAAAGGGTTAAATGTAGGATTTTTACATCCCCACAATTGATCTTGAAATAGAATAGGGACACACCTGAGAAATCTGCAAAGACATATATATCCCCCCCCCCCCCCCCCCAGGAAGATGCTCGTGTAATATCCTTTCGGTAAAAAATCAGTACTGGCTATGCCCAAGAGAATAGTTAACACTTCCATTTAATAGGTGGCAATATTTAAAGCAGCTAAGTTGCCTTACTTTCAAACTTGAAATAATGTTGAATGTCGTGGTCACTCCACCCCCCTCGGGTCCTAACAGGTAAAGACATGCAAGGCAAAATTGGAATTTTTCCCCAAAAGATCCGCACTGAAAACTACAATGTTTTACTTGTAGACTTCAGACAGAAGTCCTTATTCGAGTTCGGCGTTCGGCCCGAACACAGAAAAGCTGTATAATGGGCCGCTGAGCCCATCAACCCGTTTCACTTAAGGGTGCACTCACCCTAGCCAGCAGAGCAGCAGCAGTGTTTGTATTTGTTCCAAGCCAGGGCTACAAAAAGATGGCCTCTGGCTCTGACTCCCATGAACAAGGACACCTATAGTGCTAGCACTACCAGTTGGCACTAAAAGTTTCTTCACTCATGGGAGCCGGCAACCATCTTTCTGCAGCCCCGGCTTGGACCAAATACAAACGCTGCTGCCGCTCCACCACCACCACCTCTTAGAGGATGAGGATCACAGACTGAGTGAGTTACTGAACACTCTGTGCCGCCTTCCCCACCGCAGCCACCGCCCAAAGCTTGGGTCCCAATTAATTTCAGTAGGGACCAGTTTCAGGTCCCCGAACATTTATTCAAAATTCGGCTGAACTTGCCCGATCCGAACTTTGGGGGTTCGCCCATCTCTAATTGTGGCCAGTTGCATTCAGAACAATGATATTCCTTATGATATAATATGTTTTTAATTAGTACTTTTAACTTTGTTGGTACCTCGGCTAGGGTATTCTGTTTAGCAATTACCATCTGAAGAAAGGGAGAAGTTCCTAGCATGGGAGCTGGTCCTCCAAGACCCAAAAATAAGACAATGGTTCGAGTGCTGGTTTTTTTTTGGTGCTGTAACTGTGATTTTTTGGGATGTATTTTTGGATGCTTGCACACATATAGGAATATTTCCTCTGCACTTAACCCATTTGTGCACAAGCAGCAAGGGCTGCCCTAATTACAAAGCAGCTGAGGGCTTAGGAGCCTGGCTCAAGAGCACTTCAGTCATTTCCTTGCCGTGAATCAAGCCTGCAACCCTACTGCAGTAATCTAACCTGCAACTTGCACAGGGTCGCTTCCCTAGTTCTAGGCCAGGACTTCCCCCTAAATTCTTCTTTGATCAATGGTCTTGCAAACCCTTATGGATTGAAATGCCATCTGACCATCTGCAAGAGTGCAACAGAAACAGCTGTCATCTACTTTTAGAGAAATTTCCAAGTATCTTCATCACCACTGGAGGATAATATGGTGTTCCTCGCAATTCTTTAGTCACTTGTCAAGTGAATGTGGTTATTCGCATTTTGAATGTAAAATACAAAAACACAAGGCTACAACTGACATTTTCTCTGCCTTCACAACAAAAGCAAGTGCCATCTAAAATAAGGCAGTGAGACTCCTATGCTTAGAGTTAGATGGTAGGAAAACAAACTCAATCTTGTCCATGTCTAGTTTGAGGGAACAAAATGAAATTCATAAAGTGAGACAAGAGATATCTAAAACCTAGAGGTATAATTGGGTTGTCATCCACATATAAGTGGTGTAGAAAGCCAAAAGAGTTTGAGTTGGTCATGACCATAGACGTAGACTAAGAAGCGTAGGCCTCCAGGAACCTCATGGTGCACCAACAAAGGGCAGGGAGAGGAAGCCATGGCAGAGTGGGATACACTAAATGTGTGCTCAGAAAGGTAAGTTGTGAGCCATGAAAACACAGGGTCTTGAATTCCTAGGGTGGCGAGAATTTGGAGTGTAGAAGATGGTCAACAGTGTTGAAAGCAGAAGATAGGATGAAGATGGAACAATAGCCTTTAGATTCGGTTGTTAATACTGTAGATAATTTGTTACTTTGTTGAGGTTCTTTTTAGTAATAGAAGCTCTGTGATCTAGGTTTGTATTAATTCTCAGCAGTTTCTGAGAGTTTCAGTATATACAGTTCCCTGAGTATACTGAGCTCTTTAGGCAGAGTTACTCATCTCCACCTACTTGCCTTCTCACATTTGTCCCCCATACCATCACTTGATTCCCATCCAAATGTATGCCTGGCTGTTAATTGGTTGGACTAGGTTGCAGGATGAAGAGACAGCCTTGGACAGCCTGAGCCTTGGAGCTCAGGGCTTGCCCCCTCTTAGAAACAGCCAGGGGCAGACTAGCCATAGAGAGACCTGGGCAAATGCTCAGTGGGTCACACTGCTTTGGGACAGTCTGGGCTGCTACCTCTCCTAACAATCCCATTCAATCCCAGCCCCCATCCCCTTCACCACTCTGTCCCCTCACCCAAACAAAGCAACCCCCAGCCCATGCCCTCACCCTAATGATATAGCCTCAGTCTTGGAGCACAATGGTTAACTGGTCAGGAAGCAGCAGAGATGCCACTGGCTAATCATGGGCAGGTCAAGTGCTGGTAAAATCCTGGACTGCTTTTTGTCCTCTGTCTGCCACTGGAAACATCCCTGGTCATAGTGTTAACACCATTGGTGACGTGATGATTTCCAGCATTCCTTCCCGGTTGCCCACCACCAACCTGAGGTTCTTTAAATCCGAAAGTCAGAGGAGTTTAACAACACCAAGAAGATAGTGACCTGCATGAAATATGGGGTTTCTGTGCCAGTATTGTAGTTTTGGCAGTATGCCACTCATGGGTTTTACAGTAGACAGGAAATCTCCCCAATGGAATTGCAGACCACAAAACTTTTCTCTAACTCTAGCCTAACTTTTGAACATGTGCCTGCCAAACTGGTATAAAATATCCAACTGGATCCATCTAGGTTCAAGGCTACTGATTAGAGAGGACCAACATGACCAAGAGGAACTGCTGAGAGCCCCATAAAATCCAGGAAACCAAATGTTGGAATGGGTGCATTCCAGTTTGACAGCCAAAAACGATAATCAAATTCACTATAACATTGCAGTAAAAAGAACACCGAGCCTTCTCTCTAACCCCCCTCCCCCCTTCAGCATGCTGTTTACTACAAAAGGATAGGTGCACTCGAACTCCCCTTTGGTTAAGCCCTATGACTTCATTTATTTTTTTGCTGATGACTTCGTCGTAACCTTGATTAACCCCACTTGTTCGACAGCTTGTTTTTAATCTGCGCTCTTTTCAACCAATTTACATAATTTCTTCGAGAGCGAATCCCAGCCTTGCTCCGCTTGTTCAGAAACTGTAATATCCATTAGATGCTTCACATGCATACGTATGTTTACTTATGATCAGTAAAAAAAAACACTCAAAGGAGGCACATTTTACTGCAAAGCTTGGGATTTCAACTTTTGTGAGCCAGTTTAGGACACTACCTTTTAGGTAAGGCGATGCGTCTTTTGTATGGGTACACGACACACCGGGTGAGCCGTAGCAATTGCTAAAGCATGTTTCCAGCTTGTGTTCCTCATCCGCTGCTATCTCGTAATCATGGTCCTTGCTTTAAAATCTTCCTGCAGATATCCCATAGCTATAGATATGGTTGCAGCCTGTGTTGCTATGATCGCAGAGCACAGAGGTTGGAAGAAGCTTGGCTTTGCACACCGTAAAGAAAATTCGACCTCCCCCCCCCACCTTCCCTGTACAATGAATAGCTGGATGGTATTTCAAGGATTAGTGCTCTCCAGCCTTTCTCTCATTGTTCGTCTAATTATCTGGACATGGTTGCAACAGTCTCGTTGAAGAACGACACCGTAACCATTAGGCTACCATCACTATTTTTCTTGCGGTGGCTGCTGCAGTTAATGTCTCGTCTTAAGCCAAGCCATCCAATTGGCTTCGCAGAAGATGCTCATACTTTGCTGCTAACAGGTTGCTCCTCTACTTGTAAGAAGGGATTGTAAATGCCAAGTGTGGATGTTTTTTTTTCTATTTTTTTTTTTACATGTAGCACTTATAGCACTGCAAGGACCTTAACATTTGAGAACTAGGCTTTATTTTTTTTTCATAAATATTCCCACAGCTCAGACGCAAAGTAATTTTCCGCAGAAAGGAACAAGCTGAAGCTCAAGCTCTGTGACCTATTGAATGAGGTCTCTCACGCATCACCAGCTCCCACTTCTTACAGTTTAAACTGGTGAGTACCCATTTGCATTTTGAATGGCCGTCATTTGAATTTTTAATTATGTATTTTTCAATTTCTAAAAATTTGAATAATTTTTTTTATTGACTTTCACGTTTTATTGAATTTCTGTTTATTGGAATTTATTTGTGAATATTATATTTTATATTATATCTAACCTTGTACAGTGCAGCAGAATAGGATGGTGCTATATAAATAAACAATAATAATAATATTTTAATATTGTGTTGCCTGTATTTTATTTTTATTTATTTGTATTTATCTTTGTATTTTATATTTATTTTATTTATTACATTTCATTTACATTTATTGATATCATTAATTGTATTTGATCCATTTGGTCAGAAAGTAATTTTAAAGATTTATGTTTATATATTATAATAAATATAATACAATTATATATTTTTTTGTTTTATTTGACTGTATTTATTACATATTTATAGTTTATCTTTTTTGTTTTGATGTATTTATTTATTTTTTATTGATATCTAATTAATTAATTTATATATATTATATATAATATATTTTTTAATTTGAAAGTATTGATTACATATTTATAATTTGTATATTTTGTTTTAATTATTGTTGTATTATATTTATTATTATTTATTAGTATTGTTATTATTTATTAAATATATATATATATATATATATATATATATATATATATATATATATATAGTTTTCATTACATATTTATAGTTTGCATATTTTGTGTTCATTTATTATTTTTTTTATTGATCTTCAATTCATTTCTTGTATTTATTTGTGTTTGATATATATTTTCATTGTAATATTTGTTTCATTGTATTTGTTTTAATAAATGAATTTAAGCCCTGTTTTGTATTTTATTTTAATTTATTTCATTGTGTTATTTTACTGCATTATTCTGCTTGCTAAAAAAAAAAACAACAGTGATGTGTATTGTGTAGTATTGTATAGTTGTCCTACTCCATTTCGCTCCTGTTGAAACAAATGTACCGTAAATGTCTAATAATAGGGAACATGTCATGTTTTATCTTTTATACCAATGAGTGTACATTACAGTTTAAAGTATTTCATGTTGTTTCACAATGATTTCCCCATCACAAATGCACAACCAATGCAGACACCAAGTAATACCAGTATATTTGGTTAACCCAACTGGGAGACAACCACATTTAGATTTTTGGCCATATGGTCATGTTATTCTTGCGTGCATATAGGAATTTCTCCTCCGCATTTAATCTATCTGTGTAGTGAGTCAAACACAAGCAATGCGTGCTCACACATCGCCTGGGGAGCAGTTGGGGGGGGGGGGGGGGTAGGTGTTTTTGCTCAACTTCAGTCATGTCCCGGCTGGGAATCAATCCCTCCAGTTACATGGTAGCTTCCTAGACCACTTCCTAGACCACGACTGTCTGGTACATATACTGTAACAGGTAGATTCACTAAGACTGGTAAAGTGAGAAATGGAAATCAAGATCTTGTTCAGAGAGACCCTTTGGGTTTTGTATGTAATCTAGTTGCTCAGTATGGTTGCTCCAATTTTGCTCAATTCCTTGGCTCCATTATTGGGAAAGCTTTTAAATATAACGGAAGCTTTCCCAATATATAATTTACATTAGCCTGTGCCCACACCCATGTTTCAGAGTGTGAGTGCTAGGTTCAGTGGAGTCAAACCCAGATAGACATCAGTGGTATAACAGGAACTGGCTTTACTGCAACATAAATGCAGTAAGAGAATGTCACCTTACATGGTGCATAACACAGACACCAAAACAGATGATAAAGTGCTGCTGAATATACAGGAAATACAATACAGCAGAAAAATGCATAGAGAGACTACAGATAAGAATTTGTAACAGCGCCATCTATTGTCATAACTTGTAATTCATAACTAAAAACTGCAAATCTGTCAAAAGTTCAAAATTCACATTCAGAGAAAAGCAGAAGCTGTTTCAAAGTATCCCCAACACCCCTTCTCAACAGCTGAGACCAGGGCAGTTTCTAGGCAAAAATAGCGCCCAGTGCTGAAAGGAAAAATTCTGCCCCCCTCCTTACCCATTCTGCTGCCTCTTATCGGTAATTGCCATACTGTCCCTCTACTTTAGCTGCAGGCAGTACACCCTCCACATGACTGAACCTAATATGGGGAGATACGGGCCAGGTGTATAGCAAGCACCACAAACAGTGGCCCTAAGCTATCTATCAAACAGGATGGCTGAGATAAAGGCATCCCCAATTGGCCTTGGCACCCAGGGTGATTGCCCTGCTCGACCTCCCCTAGAGACTGCCCTGGCCGAGGCTTAGTTTTTTAAACCCATCTTTGTAAGCCTCAAGTGTCTTTCAACAGTCAGGGACTTAGTAAGAATATCTGCCATATCCTCAGTAGTGCAGTTAAGTAACTCAAGAAGTCCTTGTTCTGGAAATTCCTTGATCTAAAAGTGCTGGCTTAGGGTTTGTAGTATTTCTGTCTCATCCCCTTTTTGCTAAATGCAAACTAGGATATCATCCACATCAAAGTGTTTCACTTGCATTTTCCTTGCGGTGGCTACTGTCATCAAAGACCATATAGTAGCATGTTTAAAGTGGACCAACACCCTGGGGTGATCGGCCCGGGAATCTATAAGATTCCCGGGCCGATCACCCCCCTCACCGCGGGACATCCGAGATCGGGATGTCCCGCGGTGAGGAACCCCCCGAAAACCCCCCAAAAACTCACCTCCTCGGCGGCGGCACCCCCTCTAGACGTGCGTGCGCCCGCGCCGGCCGTTTGTGAATGGCCGGCGCGGGCGCGCGTGCTGTCAGAGGGACGTGCGGGAGGCGGCGGCGGACGCGCTGGCTTGTCCGTCGCTGTCAGCGCTTGTCCGTCGCTGTCACCCGGCCACGTGGGAGCGTTTTGAGGTGAGTATTGGGGTGTTTCTGGGGGGTTTTACACAGCGGGGTGCCCCCCTGAAGTGGACCAAAACCCAGGATAGTCAAAATCCTGGGTGTTGGTCCACTTTAACTAATGGAGCAAAAGTCTCATCATAGTCCTCTCCATATTTTTGAGAATATCCCTTGTCTTGCATTGTATCGCTCCACTGTGTCATCTGCTTTGTACTTCGCTTCGGATTTAGGATTCTGTAACCCTTAACATTGTCACGGTATCCCACAAAGATTCCATCAAATGCTCTGTTTTGGGGTTTGGTGCGTCTTTCCTCTGGAATGTAGATGGACACTTTGAATCCAAATACTCTTAGGTGTTTCACACTTGGTTTCTCATTGTGCCACAGTTTATATGGAGTTTTCTCCACTGTTCTGAAAAAGAGTCTGTTTCGCAAATAAGTGTCTGTCGTTGCTGCCTTACCCCCAAATTTTTGTGGTAGTCCAGAGTCTGTCAGCATACATCTGATCATTTCAGATCATTTCAGAGTTCTGTTCTTTCAGCTACCCCATTTTACTCTGGTGTGTGTGGGGCTGTCTTTTGGTGCTCTATCCTATACAGCTTTAAGTACGCTTGTACTTTGTGTTCTGTGAATTCACTTCCTGTGTCCCCGTCGAAGTTTGAGAGGATTCCTCTGAAACTCCTCTGTGTTGTGTGAGTTCACCTCCATTTTCCCCCCAAGTATGAGAGGATTCCTCTGAAATGTTTTACTTGCCTTAACTACATCGTCCTGTAGTCCATCAGAACTTCACTCTTGTGTTCCATTAGATAGGTAAGTCTTGAAGATTTATTCTGACTGACTTTAGGAAGTGCTGCCCTTGTTGCTTTGATTTGATGCAACTTTCGCACGTAACCATAACTGGACAAGGGGATACTGACTGATCCTTTGTCAGATTCTCCTTTTGTAGTTCCTGTATGCATTCTGGGTGTCTGTAAACTAAATGCCTGTGCCTTATGTGTATACAGTCATTATGTTTATGGGTGCATAGTCTCAACTTTTCCTTCACTGTGTTGAGATGATACAGATGGTCATCCGACTTGGCACTCGCTATGGTCTGCTTGAGTCCTTTGGCTGTCAGACATTTCACAGATAATAGTCCTCTTTCAAAATCAGGAACATAAAACACATCCCTCACTGGTACGACTAAATCGTGTCCCGCATCATTGGGGCATACAAGGGTTCCATGCCCATATCCCTCTGCATATATTTTACTTCCATCTGCTAGGTAAATGGTCTCTTTGTTTTTCAGATCTTTGAAAAAACATTTATCACTTGTCATGTGACTGGTTGCTCCCGAGTTCATATAACAGCATTGAAATGTATGGTTGCCTGTCACTTTAAATCTGGCATTCCAGTTCCCTTCACATGAATCAGAGATTGTGGCTTTGACTTCCTTCTTAGTGTAAGAGGGATGCTGTCTCATTTTCTCTGCTTTCCATATAGTACAGTCTCTCTTTATGTGTCCCTGTTTGCGGCATCTAAAACACACCCTGGTTTCCTTCTTGTGTATCTTTATATCTGTAGCTTTAAGAGAGGTTCTGGTGTCAGTTCTACATTACAAGCAAAGTCTTAATCCAGATAAACATTTGTGATATAATAGGAACTGGCTTTACTGGAAGGTGAAGGCAGTAAGAGAATGTCATTTTACCTGGTGGCTAAACAGACAGGAAAGGAAGGAAGTACCAATGATAAAGCAACTGAAAACAGGGAAAACAACACAGCAGTAAAATGCACAGACTCTGCAATTAAGCATTGGTCACAGCGCCATCTAGTGTCACAACTTGCCATAGCTGTAAACTGCAGTAAATCTAGCAAAAATCACTCCAGCATAGACTAAGCTGGAAGTCTAATGTGCAGTTTCTCCAACAGGGATGACTGCATTGTGAGCATAGCTTACATTGTTGGACCATTATAGGACCTCCACCCTCCCAGGGAAGTCTGTGTTCATGGTGGTACTTGAGATTATTTCAAAATGGTAAGTGGTACTGAAAATAGTTTGGGAAACCCTGTTCTAAAACATAAGTAAATGTCTGTTGAGAGAGTGCAGGCTGGGAATCAGGCTCTTATACTTCCCAAGTGCCTGCAATCGGCTTCTGATCATCCACATCTTTACCACCCTGCCCTTCCAGTAACCAGGAACGTCCAGCCCTAAAATCGGCTCTGACTAAAAGACTGGGTCAAGGTGTCCATCTATAATAATCGACACCTAACTGGTGTCTCTTCCTATCTACACCCCCCCCCCCCCAGACTAAAATCCAAAAGTGTAGGACCAGCTATCGAGATACACTGCCAGCCACTTACCATAAGCAGCTAAGGGGTAATGTCAAGTGAGCCTGAGCTGAAGACATAAGTTAAAAAAGCCCCTATAAGTGGACTTTTACTTAGGGCCGGTGTTAGACAAGGTGTGGCCTGGGGCCCCTAAGATTTGATATATTGAAACAATACAGTCACATTTTTTATTATATGTTTAAAAACCATTTATGTGGTGCCTACTATCTGCCTACTAATCATCCTTTCCATATGCACAGTCCCTACCATGCTTCAAAATGTGTCCAGAACTTTTATGGTGTTCCCAATATCTATTTGTCCTCTTACATTAGCTTGGACTTTTCTCAACAACAGAAATATCAGCCATATGGAGGGAGTGCAAAAGAGGGAGATTAAAAAGTAGGGCGCACAGGTAACAAGACAAGCTAGGGGGGAGCAGAGGGGGCACTTGCCCCGGATGCAGCAGGTCAGAGGGGTGCCAAAGGGGGGCTTGAGAACAGGTGGGGGCGCCATTTCAAAACATTGCCCTGGGTGCCAGAAAGCCTAGCTACTCCTCTGTCACTGGTGTATATAAAAATATGTCTACCAAAGCCAGTAGCAGTTATCTTTTGTATGGCCAGAAGTGAACTTTACATTTCTGCCCCACACCCTAAGCAATCACAAACCAGGGGCCTCTTGGGTGGTGGGACCCATTTCCCCTGTTTGCCACTCCCTAATGTCAGTTCTGCTTATATTTTAGGTGTTAGCTAAGGATGAGCAGACCCCTGGATGTTCAGGTCAACAGCGTTCAGCCGAACACAAGAAAGGTTTGAGACTAGAACCTGACCCTAAACCCAATTTGCATCCTGAATGCCAAACCCTATAGAAGTCAATGGGCACCCAATCTTTGATGGTGTAAAACAGCTGTAAATTGGTCGCTGTGAGGTCTAAGGCGTCATTGGTGGCACTGGGGCAGTCACTTTTTAGGAAAACTGCCATTCCTTTTTTATTGTCTACCTTGGGGCTGATTCACAGCCAGGTGAAAATTTATACCCGGTAGACAATGAAAGTGAATGCAGTTCTCTCTCCTTAAGAAGGAGTGAGAATTCTCATCTGGCTCTGAATCAACCCCAATATAGCAATATTGTGTCTGGGCCTGTCATTAACCTATAATGTGGTGGTTGATCCCTTAGTATGTGTTTTAGGTTCCTTTATGGCCTGATTAAAAAGGTAAGACTGACTGCCTTGGGGATGAAGGACCAGGCGAAACTACAGTAAGGCCCCAACCATCACATATAGGTTATATAGGGGTCTCTAGACAGCCTATATTATATAGGCTGGTCAGCATAGCCAGACATGATCATCTTCTTCATCCCAGGATTGATGGTGACAGAGAGAAAGAAAGCAGAGTTACTCCTATAGTCAGGAACCTTGAGAGGGGAGGGGCTAGGGTCAGCTGTCACAGTCACAGTCTGGGAGCAAGAGACGAGGGGAAGAGAGGAGAGCCCTGATCAGGACAACGCTGTGAGTAAATCATTTAGGGGAGGCATACGCCCCAATCTTGTAGGAACAGGCCTACCGTGGCTGGCTCAGATTCTGGGAGGGGCATCCTTCACTCCTCTCCCCCCCAGGCCCACAGCCATGGGGTCCTTGGCGGTCCCTAACAACTCTGAACAGGGTCCTACGAAAATTCCATGTTTATGTTTGGGTACCCAGACACCTGCCGTTCGGTACAAACCCCAAACTTTACAGTCCGGGTTTGCCCATCCCTAGTGTTAACACAAACCTAAGGCTAGTTTTTGTGTAGTATAGGTGTAAGTTGACAAAAAGCTAAATTCAAAATCATTTTGCTCTGCAATTTCTAGGGCAGGCTCCATTAGCACAGCACTAAGGTACCCAATTCAAAACTGGCAAACCTTTTTCCTTTACCAGTTTTGGAAGCATTAAGGCACTTTAGTTATCGCTATTTCCAATGTGTAACTGGCACTAGCTTTGGCCAGATGTCATTTATATATCATTATAGGATTACCTTCAGCCATAAGATCACATCGCAGGCATAACGCTCTCACAATGAGATAATTAAACCTTCATTCAAAGAAAATGATGTTTTACAAGGTAATCACATGGAACTGGCCAGAACAGCTGGAGATCGCAGTCTTTAAAACAGCCCCAGAGACCCTGTTAGTACATAGATTAATCAGGAACTAATGCATAATTTATACGATTTCTTTGTGTTTCTGTTTTCTCTGCAGGATTTTGTAATGCGCTTCATCCCAAAGCTTTATTGCATATATAAATGGTACAGAACAAAATAACAAATAATGACGATCATATAAATACAGTATATACAATGTGCACCATGGAGGGATGGGGGTCTAGAAGGGTCAACAAAAAGCTATGAAGGTTTTTACTGACCAAGCAAGGGAAACGATAATGGCTGAAATAAAATGTAGAGGGGGTTTGCATGGCTGGATTAAGGGCACAAAATCCAGTGGAGTCCCCAGATACAGTGTTTTTTCCTTTAAAATAATAGTCTGGCCAAGTAACTGATTGGTGGTTGTCTGGCACCCGCCTACTTACTGGAACGTCAGACTGAGTCCCTTGTTCCACCTTTGTGCGGATTTGTGCTACGTGGGAACTCCTGCTTTGCCATTCTGGGTGGGGGGTAGTGTAGTCGCCCGGCTGGTTCCCTGCATTGAGCTGCCAGCGGCTGTGCTTGGTGGCTTATGTGCAGTGACAGCTCCGCACCCATCACTGTAGCATTGCTGATGGCGGCTTAGCTGCTCTAGATCCCCCGACCTGCCCTGTGGTGGCTTTGGCTGCGGGTTTGCAAAAACCCAAAAAAGCACTCATGGGGGGGGGGAGCTGCCAACCAATATCTTGGTTGTTGGCCCCACGGCCAGTCATACCAAAGACTGAAAAGCCTTCTGGCCCAGACCATAACCCAAAGGATGGGGAAGGCCCCCTTTGCAGGGCAAGTGGCGGAGGCCCCAGGGCACCCTGCTTATAATATTTGGTTGTTAATCCCTAATTGCAGACAGTCCCTGTAGGTCTGTAGGGTAATGTATTTGACAAATAAACCTTGACTTGGAGATAAAGTGAAGTCCTTGATATACTAGAAACTTCATAACAAAAAGTGACTAGGTAGTCTCAGCTTGGTATATCATTATAGGCCCTTGACAGCAGAAACCAGTAATCAAATGAGTTACTGTACCTCTAGGAACTCCTTAGGCACTAACAATTTCAACTCCCACAACTTCAGACCTTTCAAGCATGTCAAACTCTGCCATGTCTGGAGACAGAAGTCCTTCCCACTTGATATAAGATATATAAGCCTCCTATTCCTAAATGAAATACACCAAAGAAATCCAACAAGGTAGTCAGCACATAATTAAACTACTTTTTTAGGGGGGCAAATAATTTTATTTCATTTCCTGGGTAACTTTGCTTTCACAGCGGAAACACCTCATGTGTAATAAAATACAGAAATAATTATTCAAATGTATTTTCAAGTCCTATGAAGCCAACGTATCAATCATTATTCCTGACTTCATAACGACGAGCAATAGCAAAAAAAATAACGATCTTAAAGGAGCACTATCACGAAATTGTGTAAAATTCTAAATCCATATAAAAATATTAGCTAATGAGAGGAGGAGTCACTTATACACCCCAACTGAATAAAACTCCCATGCTTGTGGTTTGTTCTCTTATGGTAGCAATACAGCCCAAGGGTGACAGGGCCTGTCACCCCGGATGTCCTCTTCCTTCCATTAAAGGAATGAAAAACAAGCCTGGCTGGATATTTCTTGATGCCGGGTGTATAAGTGACCTCTTCTCCCGCAATCCAGCAGATTTATATGGATTTTTATCATTGGGCCTTTAAACACTCAACAATATGGAATTTTGGAATTGCTGCTGTTGTAGAGTTTTGCCCAATGCTCTTTCATGCTGATGTTATGAAATATGAAAAATATGAAATTTCTTAATCACATGCTGGGCTTCTCAAGTGACGCTGCCAAGGGGCATTAGGGCTCAAAGGTTACACTTTGCTGGATCTCCATAAAGGCGAGGATCAAAGCATAAGAAACATTGTACATGTCATTAAATAGAAGGACATACACTAGAGGACAAAATGGAGAGTGATAATGAGGAGTGTAACAGAAAATCAAGTGGATTAGGCCTAGAAAATAGAAAAATGTGATTGTTTTACAGCTTATAACATTTTCCCAAAAACATTGACCTTGATGGCCATAACCTTACCTGATTCTAGTAAAAAAAAAAAAAACCTGGCTTGACATGTTCCCCTTTTTTGGATCCACCTCTGAAGAATTCCCTGTCTTTGGTGAGGATTGAGAAAAGGAAGGCCAAGAGCACTTGACCTTCTTAGATGCTTAGTGTTAAGCTACACTGATTTTGCACCTACAGCAAAACCCTCTGCCAGGATTTTTATTGATCACTCTGACTCTCTTAAGGGGGCTTATACTTTCACTCTATACCTTTGCCACCCATATGTAAAAAAAGAGGGTGCCTTGATTGAGTTTGGGCTTCTCTGTTGCAAAGTGTGAGTGCTGGGTGCAGCAGAGTCATAATCATAAACTGAAGTCATAACAGAAACTGGCTTTACTGGAACATGAATGCAGGAAGAGAATGTCACCTTACATGGTGGCTAACACAGACAGTAAAAAGAAGGAAGTACCATCGAGCAATTGGAAGCACAGGAAATAACAACACAGTAGCAAAATGCATAGACTCTACAGTTAAAAATCGGTCACAGTGCCATCTAGTGTCATAACTTGTCATAGCAGCACTGCAGTAAATCTAGCATAGACTAAGCTGGAAGTCTGTTATACAGTTTCTCAACAGCTAAGGTCTGTGAAACCCATTTTCTTTGTAAGCCTCGAGTGTCTTTCAGTGGTCAGGGGCTTAAAAGCTATACCTGCTGTCATAACCTCAGTAGGAGCAATAAAGTAACTCAAGAAGTCCCTGCTCTTGAAGATCCCTCAGAAAGTGTAACTTCACATCAATGTGCTTGGTTCTCAAGCTAGCTCTTTCCATCTTCACAAGTGCGAGGCATCCTTGATTGTCCTCAAAGATTCTCGTGGTTGACCCAAGTCTGTTAACAGCTGTCTTAGCCCTATAACTTCTTGGCTTGCCTGCATTGCTGCAATGTCCTCTGCTTCAGTAGATGAAGTTGTAACAGTGAGCTGCTTTCTGATAGTCCAGCTGATAGCACCTCATGTCAGAAGAAACAATTAGCCACTGGT
The DNA here is from genome assembly GCA_027917425.1 of Gastrophryne carolinensis. Taxonomy (NCBI): domain Eukaryota; kingdom Metazoa; phylum Chordata; class Amphibia; order Anura; family Microhylidae; genus Gastrophryne; species Gastrophryne carolinensis. Next base: position 183,465,292 of record CM051243.1, on the reverse strand, counting down.
AGATTTTCTGTCACTGGTGTCTCTGGCCCAGTCGGCATCCGCATATCCTGTCAGGATGCTTTCACCACTTGCTGGTAACTTCAGCTTGTAATTTAAAGTCCCTTTAAAATAGTGAATGACTAACTTTACAGCATTGCAGTCCATCTGACTTGGCATTGTAACTTTTCTGCATAAGATTCCAATATCTGCTGCAATGTCAGGACTTGTAGCGGTGGTAATGTACAGCAATTTTCCTATTGCTTTACTGTACTGAGTGTTAGTTGGTAAGGGCGTATCTTGGCTGTTTATCTCCTTCAGGTAGCTGGTTTCTATAGGAGATTTTACTGGTTTGGCATCTTCCATTACAAATGTCTCAATTATTTCTTGTATTTTGTGCTTTTGGTTCAGATCAAAGCTGCAATCTTCCTCTCTCTCACTCTGAATGCCAAAATAATTATTTGTGTTTCCAAGATAACAAATGAAGGATATCGTCCACGTAAATGAGCACATAGATCCAGCTGTCTGCCAATTTCTTTGTACATAAGCAGGGGTCTGATTTACTCCTCTGAGAGTCCTCATATGTAAGCACTTTATTCATTTTCATATTCCATGCTGTGGCAGCTTGCTTTAGACCGTATATACTCCTCTGAAGTTTGCATACTAAGTTTGGCCTTTGTTCATCTTTGAACCCTGGTGGTTGTTCCTTGTAGATGTCATCTGATAACTCACCATTTAGAAACGCTGTTTTCACATCAAATGTTTCACTTGCATTTCCCTTGTGGTGGCTACTGTCAGCAAAGTCCTTATTGTAGCATGTTTAACTACTGAAGCAAAAGTCTCATCATAGTCCTCTCCATATTTGTGAGAATATTCCTTGGCTACAAATCTTGCTTTGTATCGCTCCACTGTTCCAACTGCATTGTACTTCACTTTAAAATCCATTTACAACCTATGGCTTTCCTTCCAGGTGGTAGTTCTGCCATGTTTTAGTGTCATGCACAGATTTTATCTCTTCCTTTGTGGCCTTTATCCATTTACTGGCTTCCCCTTCTGAAAGCTGAGATATGTCTTCCCAAGTTGCAGCTTCATTGGTACTGGCAGTGCTTGCCTTGCATGAAAGGTGTACAGGTGGATTACCTCTGTTTTCTCTCATTAAGCATTTTGGTCCTGTGTCTGATCTTACTTGTGTCTGCTTTTCAGTACTGGTAGGTTCTGCGCTCACGTCAACTTTTTGTTCAGAAGTTACAGATGATGGCTGATCAGCGTCAGTTTTCTCTTCTGTTCTTACTTCCTCAGTTGTCACCTGTCTGTTTGGTCTGTTTTGGAATTTAGGATTCTGTAACCCTTAACATTGTCACTGTATCCAACAAAGATTCCTTCAAATGCTCTAGTTTTGTGCGTTTTTCCTCCCTTAGGAGTTTTACACTTGGTTTCTCATTGTGCCACAGTTCATATGAAGTGTTCTCCGCTGTTCTAGAAAAGAATCTGTTCTGCAAATAAGTGGCTGTCATTGCCACCTCCCCAAAATATTTTTGTGGTAGTCCAGAGTCTGTCAGCATAAATCTGATCATTTCAGTCACAGTTCGGTTCTTTCTTTCAGCTACTTTGTGTCCTGTGAATTCACCCCCATTGTCACTTCGAAGAATGAGAGGTTTCCTTTTAAACTTGTTACTTGCCTTTGCTACATAGGTCTTTAATTTTTCAAGAACTTCACTCTTGTGTTGCACTAGGTGACTGTGTATCTTGAAAAATTATATATGAAAGTCACTATTAGGGATGAGCGAACCGGTTCGGACGAACCGGAATTCGCTCCGAATTTCAGGGAAAATTCGATTCGGCACGAACCCGAATTTCTTTTGGTTCGTGCCGATCGAATTTTCCCTGAAATAAAAAAAAAAAATGCCGGCATGGTGGGAGAGGGCAGGCCGGCTACGCAGCCTGCCCGCTGCCACCATGCCGGCATTTTTTTTTTTCAGATGAGCGATTCGTGAAAGTTCGATTCGGGCGAACCCGAATTTCTTGGGGAAATTCGGCGAATCGCCCGAATCGAACTTTCAAGAAGTTCGCTCATCTCTAGTCACTATGTACCTGTTGCATCTAGGTGTAGGTGGCTTTAGGGGACAAAATACATTACTGTGAAGGTCAAGTGGTCTTGAAGCTCTATTCTGACTGACTTGAAGTGTTGCTCTTGTGGCTTTGGATTTGAACCAATATTCACACTTAACAGTAACTGGACAAGGGGATACTGTCAGATCCTTTGTCAGATTCCTCTTTTGTAGTTCCTGCATGAATTCTGGGTGTCTGTGACATAAATGCCTGTGCCATAAGTGTATACAGTCATGTGTTTGTTTATGGGTGAATAGTAACAGCTTTTCCTTTAATGTGTTGAGGTGATATAAATGGTCATCCAGTTTGGCACTCGCTATGGTCTGCTTGCCATCCAGGATAAAAATCTTGTCACCTTGGAGTTTTACAGTGAGTCCTTTGGTTGTCAGACACTTCACAGATACGAGTCTTCCTTCAAGTTTAGGAACAAAGAGCACATCCTTCACTGGTATAGATGGCTAAATTGTGTCCCACATCATTGGGGCATACAAGGGTTCCATGTCCATATCCCTCTGTATGTATTTTACTTCTTTCTGAAAGCTAGTTTCTGTTTTCAGATCAAGTTCTATGAAAAAAACTTCTATCACTTGTCATGTGACTGGTTGCTCCCGAGTCAGTGCACCAGCCTTGAAATGTATGATTGCCTGTCACTTTAAATGTGGCATTCCAGTTCCCTTCACGTGAATCAGAGATTGTAGCTTTGACTTTCTCCTTAGTATAAGAGGGACAATGTCTCATTTGTTCTACTTTCCATATAGTACAGTCTCTCCTTATGTGTTCCTGTTTGCGGCACATAAAACACACCCTGGTTTCCTTCTTGTCTATCTTTGTGTCTCTAGCTTTAAGAGAGGTTCTGGTGTCGGTTTTTGTGGAGTCAAGTGCAAGCTCCTTTCTTTGCTGATCTTTACAAATGCTAGTGCCAGATCTGTCTCAGGCCTTGTCTCCAGAGCATTGATCAGTGCAGTGTATGTCTCAGGCAAGCTGCACAACAAAATGGCTGCTGCGCCACTGTCTGTTATATTTTTACCAACTGATCTGAGTTGTGTGATTGCTTCCAGCATGACATTTATGTGCTTCTGCATGTCCTGCTCTCTGCTAAGCCTCACTTTGTAAAGTTTCCTCAGCAGAAACAACTTGCTGTTTAAACTGGGTCTCTCATGCAGTTCGTTCGGTACATCCCACAGTGATTTTGCTGTATTTTCACTGGGTATATCAACTGAATGTCTACCACTAGTAAGCTTATGGTGGCCTGTGCCTGTCTGTTTTTTCTGTCCCAGTCCTGATAATTATTATGTGGCCTCTCTGTGATAACTTCCCACATGTCTTCTCTGGATAATAGCATTTTCACTTTAAACTTTCATAGCTAATAATTGTCATTGTTCCGTTTGGCCACTAAGAGTATAAGCTCTGAGCTGCTGGCCATTCTCCCTTCTTTATATATAAGAACAGTCTTACTTGTATAACGGAAATGTCTCCGTGGAAGCTTCCTTATATCGATCTCCACATTGGCCGCGCTGTCTCCTGTTCTAGGCTTTGTTCTGCCTAGGCTGCGTCTGGTCACTGGACTTTATCTGTGGCTTCATTTGGTCCCTCGGCCATAACCTGTTACAAAGTGTGATTGAGTCATAATCCAGATAAGACATTTGTGGTGTAAAATGAACTGGCTTTACTGGAACACAAATGCAGTTAGAGAATGTCACCTTACATGGTGGCTAACACAGAAAAAAAGAAGGTAGTACCATAGTGTCATAGCTGTAAACTGCAGTAAATCTAGCGAAAGACACTCCAGCATAGACTAAGAGGCCGATTCATTAATAGCGCCAGGTAGCGCCAGATGAGCGACTGTAGCGTGATTTTTTCAGCGCCAGCCAGTATTCGCTGTGCTTGGCCGGCGTTTGCTTGATGACAGCGACGGGGTTGGTGTGCGGTAATGTTGAATACGGGCTTAGGGGTCGCTGTTTCACAGGTTCAGCGTTGTATGTGAGCGCCTGAAAACGAATGGCCAGAGCGAACGGCTAGCTTCATATTCATTAACAAATCACGCTCCGAATTTGCTGTCGCTGTCCATTCCTTGTTTAAACCCCAGAGCGCTGGCGGCGATGGGTGTTAACTAGTTTTTAACCCCTAAACAACCATATTTTTTGATTGTAACATTATACATGTTTTTAGAATCATTTTGTAATATGAATACATTAATATCAGACCTGTTAGATCAATTCTGCACAAATGTTTTTTTAAATTTTTTTTTACTTCAAAAAAAATCCTAACATTGCAGAAGTGGTCTCCGAATTTTTGACATTAAAAAAAATAAAAAAAAAATTAATACCAATTATTTATGATTAATTATAGATTGCTCCATTGAAATGCATTGGACAACGCCAGGGAGCGACAGGTCATACCTGGCGCTGTGAAGGAATTTGCAGCGGCGCTGTTCGGTCCAGGCAGCTTCATGATGAATGCCGCGCTAGCCGTCGCTCTCGCCGGCGCTAGCCTCATTTTGCTTGATAAATGCGTCATTGTGACCGCCGCCGGGCGTACTTGAGTCAGTAGCCGCCGATAGCAGGCGGGACCTGGCGCTCGTCAGACACTACCTGGCGCTAGCCCGTGATAAATAAGGCCCTTAGCTGGAAATCTGTACAGTTTCTCCAACATTCTCAAGATTGGTTGACAGAGGCCATCAGTGCCCAGAGGTCAAACTTTGCTGCATCTCTTGGGGTCATTCCTATCAAAGACATCTGGGAACAAAATGAGTAAGAGAGTCAATAAAGGTGAGGGTCAAATGAGAAGATACATTGTAGGGGTCATTAGATTTAAAGCGGACCAACAGTCAAAAATGACTTAAACCAGACCAACACAACAGACATGCTTATATGCATCCCTCCCCCCGGGAAGATTGCCACACATAAAATTTAATGTACTTTTTTGTAACTCTTACTGTAGTAAATTTTAGAACCAAAATGGCGGCTTATGGATGTGCAGGCCACCTGCAAACAGGAAGTGCTGCTGGGCTTACTGTTACTGTGCATTGTCAGTTGACTTAGGGGGTTATTTAAGAAGGGATAGCGCCAGGTAGCGCCTCGTAGCGGCAGGCAGCGTCTGTTGAATGCCGGGCGCTGTACGCAAAACCACATTTATGAAAGCGAATCTGGTGAGCGACTCTAACAGTGCCATGTAGCGTCACATGTATTATTACAGGCGTCTCAGTGTATAGCACCGGCGCTCTAGCTTCCAGAGTGCCAGGTATTACCTGTCGCTCAGTGTCCCTCTCCCATACATTTCAATGGGCTTTCATTAGTTCTGTATAAATAGTGTTTTTGGCAATTTTTTTTTCGTTTTGCTCCAATCATTGTGTGACGTCTCCTGGCTGCAAACAAACACTTTTTTATGCAGAATTGTCATTACAGGTCTGGCACTAAAGTGTTATTGTCTTAGTGTTACAACAATGTCAATGTGTGTTTTCGCTTTGCTATTGGTGGATATGTGTTCAAAAACAGACTTTAATCACACAGCGTCTGGCGCTCTATGCTACAGCGCCCAGCTTTAGAGCACCGACGCTGTATGTGTGTAGTCGCTCTGTGTGTGTGGGTCTCTCCTGCTGGGTTTGGTTTATGTTTGTATATGTTTTTTAAAATGTCTGTAATGATTTTAGTATTGTCTTTAATGTTTTTTTTAAAAATAATTTTTGATGAATTAAATTGATGGATATTAAATTATTGATGGTGTTGACTTATTAGCAGGGTAAGAGTGGCGCCTTTCTGGCTTAGGTCCTGTATTTGCGGTGTACTGGGGCCGCAAGTTTTTGTATATTGCAGTGTTAATTTGGGACGCCGAATTGGCACACCCTTACTTATACATGTATTTTTCTGGATGGTGCTGAACGGGGAGGCTGATTTATTAATTGCGACATGTAGCGACAGTTGAGCGACTGTAGCGGCATTTTCAGAGCACCCGCTAGTAGTCGCTGTGCTTGCCTGTTGTTCGGTAGTTGATAGCGACTCAGTCGGTTTGCCGTAATGTTAAATATTGGGTGAGGAGTCGCTATTTGACAGGTTCCGCGCTGTATGGGAGCGCATGATAGCGACTGGCCCTAGCGACCGGCTTCCACCATATTCATTAAAAAATAACGCTCAAAAAATTCTCGCGCTGTGAAATGCATGTTTAAACCCCAGAGCGCTGGCGGCGATGTGTTAAAAGAGGTTTTTTTAACCCCCAAACCACCATATTTTTGGAAACCAAAAAAACAAGTTTTTTAAACAATTTAGTAATATGAATACATTAATATCAGACCTGTAATATCAATTCTGTACAATTTTTTTTTTCCCTTAAAAAATTTATCTAATATGGTAGAAGTGGTCACAGAATTTTTCACATTTAAAAAAAAAAAAAATTAATAACAAAAAAATTAATAACAATTAATTATTAATATTTAAGATTGTTCCATTGAAATGCATTGGAGAGCGCCAGGTAGCGAGAGGTCATACCTGTCGCTGTTCAAGGTCGGACGCTGGCGCTGTGGGCTGAGGCTGGAATAATGATGAATGAGTGGCTATATGGCGCTCTGTCAGTCGCTAAGCAGGATCGGCTTGATAAATGTGTGATTGTGGTGGGGAGCCGGCGTTCTCGTGGCGGGGCCCGTCATTACCGGCCGCTCACCAGTCGCTACCTGTCGCTATTCCTTCATAAATAAGGGCCTTATTAGCAGGGTAAGAGTGGCGCCTTTCTGGCTTAGGTCCTGTATTTGCGGTGTACTGGGGCCGCAAGTTTTTGTATATTGCAGTGTTAATTTGGGACGCCGAACTGTCACACCCTTACTTATACATGTATTTTTCTGGATGGTGCTGAACTAAGCGCACTGTGTGCAGGTTTTTGTGTGTGTAGTGTTTTGTTAACAATGGTGTGGAGCGCCGATTGCCGGACGCACTGAGCTGGCGCTACCTCTCGCTCTATGCAGCGCGCTGCACTGGTGTTAGAGCGCCCAACACACATCACATTCATCAATGCCGGCCAGGTTACTACAGCGACCAAGTCGCTATGTTACAGCGCCCGATGCATGTTTACAGCGTCCACTAGCGGTCGCCCTAAGCGCCGCTATACAGACTCTCATCTGCTGATACCTGGAGTTAGTAGTGAATCAGCCTCCACATCTTTTGATTAACCCTGATGGCCATATCTTTACCCGATTCTAGAAAAAAAAACACTTGAATTCTCTTTCCTTGGTGAAGAGTGACGCGGTGGGAAATCAAGGCTGATAGCTCTTGATCTTAAATGCTAGTGTTGAGCTACACTGATTATTAGAGATGAGCAAACTTTTTAAGGCCCTTATTTATGAAGGAATAGCGACAGGTAGCGACTGGTGAGCGGCCGGTAATGACGGGCCCCGCCACGAGAACGCCGGCTCCCCACCACAATCACACATTTATCAAGCCAATCCTGCTTAGCGACTGAGATAGCGCCATATAGCGACTCATTCATCATTATTCCAGCCTCACCCCACAGCGCCAGCGTCCGACCTTGAACAGCGACAGGTATGACCTCTCGCTACCTGGCGCTCTCCAATGCATTTCAATGGAACAATCTTTAAATATTCATAATTAATTATTATTAATTGATTAATTGTTCTTTTTTTTTTTTTAAATGTGAAAAATTCTGTGACCACTTCTGCCATTTTAGATAATTTTTTAAGGTAAAAAAAATATTAAAAAAATTGTACAGAATTGATATTACATGGCTGATATTAATGTATTCATATTACTAAATTATTTTAAAAACTTTTTTTTTTTTTTTTTTTCCAAAAATATGGTGGTTTGGGGGTTAAAAAACTACTTTTAACCCATTGCCGCCAGCGCTCTGGGGTTTAAACATGCATTTCACAGCGCAAGAATTTTTTGAGAGTGATTTTTTAATGAATGTGGTGGGAGCCGGTCGCTAGGGCCAGTCGCTATCATGCGCTCCCATACAACGCGGAACCTGTCAAATAGCGACTCCTCACCCAATATTCAACATTACGCCACACCGCTGTCAACAACCGAACAACGGGCAAGCACAGCGACTACTAGCGGGCGCTCTGAAAATGCCGCTACAGTCGCTCAACTGTCGCTACCTGCCGCTATTAATGAATCGGCCTCCCAAACTCACAAACATATACGGGGAGGCTGATTTATTAATAGCGACATGTAGCGACAGTTGAGCGACTGTAGCGGCATTTTCAGAGCGCCCGCTAGTAGTCGCTGTGCTTGCCCGTTGTTCGGTTGTTGACAGCGGTGTGGCGTAATGTTGAATATTGGGTGAGGAGTCGCTATGTGACAGGTCCCGCTATGTAGGGGAGCGCATGATAGCGACTGGTCAGAGCGACCGGCTCCCACCATATTCATCAAAAAATCACGCTCAAAAAATTCTCGCGCTTTAAAATGCATGTTTAAACCCCAGAGCGCTGGAGGCGATGGGTTAAAAGTAGTTTTTTAACCCCCAAACCACCATATTTTTGGAAACCAAAAAAAAAAATTTTTAAATAATTTAGTAATATGAATACATTAATATCAGACCTGTAATATCAATTCTGTACAATGTTTTTTTTTTTTTACCTTAAAAAAATTATCTAAAATGGCAGAAGTGGTCACAGAATTTTTCACATTTAAAATAAAAAATTAATAACAATTAATTATTAATATTTAAAGATTGTTCCATTGAAATGCATTGGAGAGCGCCAGGTAGCGAGAGGTCATACCTGTCGCTGTTCAAGGTCGGACGCTGGCGCTGTGGGCTGAGGCTGGAATAATGATGAATGAGTCGCTATATGGCGCTATCTCAGTCGCTAAGCAGGATTGGCTTGATAAATGTGTGATTGTGGTGGGGAGCCGGCGTTCTCGTGGCGGGGCCCGTCATTACCGGCCGCTCACCAGTCGCTACCTGTCGCTATTCCTTCATAAATAAGGGCCACAGACCTATACATAAACTCAGTACAATCACAATCTTAAAAAACATTTATACACCAACACGGCCACAGCAGGGAACCCTCATAACAATTTCCAAAGTTCATACCATATATACATAATCAAATAGTTTTATTGCTACCAATAGATATCCTGTGTCTAATCTAAAGTGCTAGTGCAAAAATGTGCAGTAATGCAGAGCAAAGTTTTAAATATTACATGTGCAAAACGTATCTATTTAATATCAAATGAACACGCCAAAACCATCTGGGACAAACCCCCCTATAGTGCAAAATCACCCCTGCTGGGCCAGGTACAAAATCTCACCACCCACGCGTTCCGTAGCACAAAGTCCACTTTCTCAAGGTGCTAGCACCTTGAGAAAGTGGACTTTGCTCTACGGAACGCGTGGGTGGTGAGATTTTGTACCTGGCCAGGTTAAAGATAATTGGGAGTGGTGCTAGACATTGCACATTGTGCAAAAGGTTTCTTTACCCACCTGTATATATTATTTAGGCATCCCAAAGGGGAACCACTGATATATATCACAATATCACAATACCAATCAAAAAAATAATATCACAAATCTATCACAAAAAAAACATCACCAGAAATAAAGCCAAGGTATCATGAAAATAACATCTTTATCTGTCAACACACCTACACACAGGAAAGCTGGTCCCCGCCATTAGCTAAATGAGCCCCGGCAATGAGGGGCCACGTCTTTCCTTATTGCTGTCAGGCTGCTGCACCTTAATGTTTCCTTCGCTCTGTCTGTTGCTATTGTACGATAGGGTGTTGCTAAGCAACGCAATTTAATGAATGGTACTCGACTTCCAAACTGCCTCATGTGAAAATATGCAGTGTTTACTACCGAAAGTGCCTACAGAAGCTCCCGGAAACAAATTGGACCGTTGTTTTTTAATCCAGGCTTGTCAACCGCGGGGAGGGGAGGGGTGGGGTGGGGGGGTTTATATGGTTGAAAACGGGCAGGCTGATTCATCACTAACGCCATGTAGCGACAGATGAGCGTCTGTAGCAGGCATTTTCAGAGCGCCCGCTAGTAGTCGCTGTGCTCGGCCGTGGGTCGCTAGTTCATAGCGACTCAGTCGCTGTGCAGCATTGATGAATACATTGTGAGGAGTCGCTATTTGGCCAGTACAGCGCTGTATGGGAGCGCATGTTAGCGACTGGTCAGTGCGACCGACTCACAACATATTCATCAAAAAAACAGCCTCACAAAACTCTGGCGCTCAAAAATGCTTCTCTGAAGCCCAGAGTGCAGGAGGCTGTGTGTTTAAAGTCTGTTTTTCAGCATCTATCCACCAGTAACAAAGCGAAAACATATGGAATTACATTGTAATAACATTGTAACATGAACACTTTAATGCCAGACCTGTAATGTATAACATATATATATATATCTGTCGCTACCTGGCGTTAGTGATGAATCAGCCTGCCCGACATATATACACAGACACACACACACACACACACACACACACACACACACACACACACACACGCACACATATACACACATACACAGATAGACACACAGACACACACACACACACACACACACACACACACACACACACATAGACACACATACACAGATAGACACACAGACACAGACACACACACACACACAGACACACACACGCACACATATACACAGACACACACACACATAGACACACATACACAGATAGACACACAGACACACACACAGACATGCATAGACACACACACACACACACACACACACATAGACACACAGACACACACACGCACACATAGACACATATACACAGACACACACACACATAGACACACATACACACACAAAGACATACATAGACACACATAGACACACACACACACAGGGCTGTATTTGCCATTAGGCAGCCCTAGGCACGTGCCTAGGGTGGCATCCTGGAAGGGGGGAGGGTGCTGCCCTTACTACTGTAGTAAAGAAAAGAAATAAAAAATCATATAGCCAGAACATTAATGCCTCCTAACAAACACCTCACAGCCACAGAAGGATACAGAGTGTATTTGTGTGAAGGGGAGGGCAATGGGTTGAACGCAGACCAGAGCATCTCCCCTCCATTGGTGTGGTCATGTGACTCCTGTATGTCTGAATGCAGTAAAAGATGGAACATGCTTGTCGGCTTCTCTGCATTTCCTCCTTTGTTCCCTGTCCCTACTCCACACATATTCTCTGCATCTAGCCCATTGCACCCTTTCCTCCCTACACACTTTTTTAAAATATGGACCGTGACCTAACTTAAAAAAAGGGGGCGCAAGCACTTAAAGTGCCTAGGGCACCATGAACACCAAATACGGCCCTACACACACACACACACACACACACACACACACACACACACACACACACACACAGACAGACACAAACACACACATAGACACACACGCAGACAGACAAAAACACACACACACACATAGACACACATACACAGACACACACGCAGACAGACACAAACACACACACACACACACACACACACACATAGACACACAGACTCACACACATAGACTCACATACACAGACACACACGCAGACAGACACAAACACACACATAGACACACAGACACACACACAGACATAAACACACACACACACACAGACACACACATAGACACACACACACACACACACATACACAAACGCAGACAGACACAAACACACACACACATATAGACACACAGACACAGACACACACACACACATATAGACACACAGACTCACACACAGACACACACGCAGACAGACACAAACACACACATAGACACACAGACACACACATAGACACACACACAGACATAAACACACACACACACACACACAGACACACACATACACACATGCAGACAGACACAAACACACACACATAGACACACAGACACAGACACACACACAGACATATAGACACACAGACTCACACACAGACACAAACACACACACACACACACACACACACACACATAGACACACAGACTCACACACAGACACACACGCAGACAGACACAAACACACACATAGACACACATACAGACACACACATAGATACATACACACACAGACACACTCACCAGTGTGACGATTTCCCCTCCTGTGCGATCTCCAGCGAGGCTCCTTCCTGGAGTCCCGCCCCCACCCACTGAACCACCAATGAAATCAAAGTGAAAAAGAAAACCCATATGGAAACCCATATTTGGGTCCACCGCTCCCCCCCCCCCCCCCCCTTGCCCTTGGTGGTGGCCCATTTTTTAAACATTTTGCCTGTTTCTGGAGCATTTTGCTGTACATCTAGATGCTCTTCAATAAAGTAAGTGAGTACATGAGTTTGTGGATGTTAGAGAACAACCCCAATACTTCATATGTGGACATCCCAGGGCCCAAGAGGACCCCTCACCCCTGGCAGTACATGGAACTTATGAGTCCAAACATATTCCCCTACATCCGAAAATACTGCATCATCTTCCCCTAATATACAAACACACACAAGCAATGAAGAATCTGCCTTGCAGATAATTCTGTTCTGCACAAAGGTTATATTTTCACTGGAAACATAAATGCTGTGAGCGGGCAGGCTCATTCATTACTAACGCCAGGTAGCGACAGATGAGCGTCGGCAGAGCAACTTTCAGAGCGCCCGCTAGTAGTTGCTGTACTCGGCCATGGATCATTATTTCAGAGCGCCTCAGTCACTATCCAGCATTAATGAATATGATGTGTGAGTCGCATTACTACGCTGTATGGGAGCGAACCTTAACGCCAGATCAGTGCGACTGACTTACACCACATTCATCAAAAAAAACAGCCTCAAACATCGCCGGCGCTCAAAATCATGTCATTGTAGCCCATAACGCCAGAGGCTGTGTGATTAAAGTCTGTTTTTGAACATGTATCCAATAGTAACAAAGTGAAAACACATGGAATGACATTGTTATAACATTGTAACATGAACACTTTAATACCAGACATGTAATGACAATTCTGCATAAAAATATTATTAATCAAAAAAGTTTTCAAAAATGTCATTTTCATGCCCAGGATACGTATCAGAAAGTTTTGAGATTTTTTTTTTTAAGGAAAAAAAATTGGGATCAGTAAAGAGATTTAAGGATCGTCCATAGAAATGTATGGGAGAGCGCCAGGTAGCGAGAGGTAAGACACGGCGCTCTGCAAGGATGAACGCCGGAGATGTACGCTGAGCCTGGGATAATGATAAAACGGACGCTACATGGCGTTGTTCCAGTCGCTCACCAGATTCGGCTTCATAAATGTGGAATTGCGTGCCGTGTCCGGCGTTCACCTGCTGCTACCTGGCGCTGTACAGGCACTACCTGGCGCTAGAGCTTCATGAGTAAGGCCCTAAGAGTAATCTTCATTTCCGGATTTATCTTTGAATGATGTTGATGCCTCGTCCATGCTGCCCCCATAGCGACGCCGCCATCCGCAGTATCCGATGCTGTCACGTTGCAGCTTACTGTGCTTTTGTGGTGCGAATTGCAATTTCCTCAAACGTTTTCCTAGGAAGTATTTATACATTTAATTAGATGTTTTCCTTTTTCCGAGAATGACTTTGATCATAAATTAAATTACATTCGCTCCAGCGTTATATCAACATTATTGCTAATGGCTAAGGTTAAGGCCACACGTTGGCAGTTAGATAAGAGCAGCAGTGTAGCTAATAATAGTAATACCAATACTAATAATTTATTTTTTTAATAGCCTACTTTGTAATTGTTATTATTTTCTGGTGCATTTAGTTTCTTCAAAATTACTATAGGCAAAGAAAGCAGCACCTACACCTTACCGATCATATTCACAATTTAAATTATACAAGTCTTAAAGGGGCCACAGCACTCAACCCTTTTAACTTGCAGCGAAACCTATAATCTGGTTGGAGAAAGTAGGTGTGTATGATCTAGCACCTAGCATTGCAATATGAAGTACTGCACAGGTGGGAAGTGGCATTGCCCCATCCATTCCTGCCCCCCTGCTCCAGCTCGTCCCCATCCATCCCCAGGGCCGGATTAAGTGTGGTGGGGGCCCTGGGCCTTGGATACAGTATTTTTTTTTCCTTCAAAATAATAGTCCAGCCAAGTAACTGATTGGTGGTTGTCTGGCACCCGCCTACTTACTGGAAGGTCAGATGGAGTCCCTTGTGCCCCCCTTGTGCGGGTGCGTGCTGCTCGGGAACTCCTGCTTTGCCATTCTGGGTGGGGGGTAGTGTAGTCGCCCGGCTGGTTCCCTGCATTGAGCTGCCAGCGGCTGTGCTTGGTGGCTTATGTGCAGTGACAGCTCTGCACCCATCACTGTAGCGTTGCTGGCGGCGGCTTTCCTGAAAAGCCTCCTGGACCAGACCATAACCCAAAAGTGGTGGAGGCTCCTTTTGCAGGTCAAGGGGTGGAGGCCCCGGGGCTCGCGCCCCTTGCACCCCCCTCATAATCTGCCCCATCCATTCCTGTCCCCTCATCTCAGACCTATCCATTCCTGTCCTCCCGCTCCAGCTCGCCTTATCCACCCTGTCCCGCCATCTCTGCCCCATCCATCCCTGTCCTGTCATCTCTGCCCTATCTATCCCTGTCCTGTCATCTCTGCCTCATCCATCCCTTTCCTGTCATCTCTGCCCCATCCATCCCTGTCCTGTCATCTCTGCCTCATCCATCCCTGTCCTGTCATCTCTGCCCCATCCATCCCTGTCCCCTCATCTCTGCCCCATCCATCCCTGTCCCCTCATCTCTGCTCCATCTATCCCTGTCCTGTCATCTCTGCCCCATCCATCCCTGTCCCCTCATCTCTGCCCCATCCATCCCTGTCCTGTCATCTCTGCCCCATCCGTCCCTGTCCTGTCGTCTCTGCCCCATCCATCCCTGTCCTCTCATCTCTGCCCCATCCATCCCTGTCCCCTCATCTCTGCCCCATCTATCCCTGTCCCCTCATCTCTGCTCCATCTATCCCTGTCCTGTCATATCTGCCCCATCCATCCCTGTCCTGTCATCTCTGCCTCATCCATCCCTGTCCTGTCATATCTGCCCCATCCATCCCTGTCCTCTCATCTCTGCCCCATCCATCCCTGTCCCCTCATCTCTGCCCCATCCATCCCTGTCCCCTCATCTCTGCCCCATCTATCCCTGTCCCCTCATCTCTGCCCCATCCATCCCTGTCCCCTCATCTCTGCCCCATCTATCCCTGTCCCCTCATCTCTGCCCCATCTATCCCTGTCCCCTCATCTCTGCCCCATCTATCCCTGTCCCCTCATCTCTGCTCCATCTATCCCTGTCCCCTCATCTCTGCCCCATCCATCCCTGTCCCCTCATCTCTGCCCCATCCATCCCTGTCCCCTCATCTCTGCCCCATCCATCCCTGTCCCCTCATCTCTGCTCCATCTATCCCTGTCCCCTCATCTCTGCCCCATCCATCCCTGTCCCCTCATCTCTGCCCCATCCATCCCTGTCCCCTCATCTCTGCCCCATCTATCCCTGTCCCCTCATCTCTGCTCCATCTATCCCTGTCCTGTCATATCTGCCCCATCCATCCCTGTCCTCTCATCTCTGCCCCATCCATCCCTGTCCTCTCATCTCTGCCCCATCCATCCCTGTCCTCTCATCTCTGCCCCATCCATCCCTGTCCCCTCATCTCTGCCCCATCCATCCCTGTCCCCTCATCTCTGCCCCATCCATCCCTGTCCCCTCATCTCTGCCCCATCCATCCCTGTCCCCTCATCTCTGCTCCATCTATCCCTGTCCTGTCATATCTGCCCCATCCATCCCTGTCCCCTCAGCTCTGCCCCATCCATCCCTGTCCCCTCATCTCTGCCCCATCCATCCCTGTCCTGTCATATCTGCCCCATCCATCCCTGTCCCCTCATCTTTGCCCCATCTATCCCTGTCCCCTCATCTTTGCCCCATCCATCCCTGTCCTGTCATATCTGCCCCATCCATCCCTGTCCCCTCATCTTTGCCCCATCTATCCCTGTCCCCTCATCTTTGCCCCATCTATCCCTGTCCTGTCATCTCTGCCCCATCCATCCCTGTCCTGTCATCTCTGCCCCATCCATCCCTGTCCTGTCATCTCTGCCCCATCCATCCCTGTTACCAGACCTTATTGGCAAGAACATTTTGGGCCCATGTCCATCCCTGTACACTGCCTGCACAGATTTCTGGGGGGGGGGGGGGGGAGGTTAAAAGCAATGTGCCACGGTCCAGAGCTGTTGATTCTGTGGGGGAAAAAATGCTCCTGTTTTTTCCCAGTGTCCAATAGGATTCTTGAGGTGGGGGGTAAGCAGCCTTTTTTAGTTTTGCCTGTGGACTCTATGACCCCCCAGTGCGCTGATTTCTAACTACCCCCCCCCCCCCCCCGCGTGACAGCCCAGACCTTTACCTCTCACTGAATGCCTGTAAATGGACCTTTACAAGAAGTGGTTGAGTACCCCTGCCCTATAACCTCAAGTGCAGCACATGGGGTGGAAGGGTCAAAAGCCTCGTAATACAGATCCCCACCCCATGTGCCTGCACAAAATCTAAGGAAACAAAGGAAGGATATGGCAGCTGCTCAGACCAATTTATAACTAACCTGGGAGGGGCATGAGCAGGGCATTTAGGATACACAAGTCTTAAAGGGGCCACAGAACTTGCAGCCAAAACTAGATTATAATCTGTCTCTAAAATCTGGTTAAAAACAGAGGTCTTGGTCCACACACATCTGCAGAGATATGCTGGAGCTGCACCACCAAGCGCCAAAGTGCCTCTGCGAGGTGCAGTCCTAACTGTAATCTCTGAGAGCCCCCTTTGGAACATACAATACAATAGATAAATTGAGGCTTACCTGAAGTTGCCCTAAAACTTTAAAGGAGCAGTATCGCGAAATTTGCATTAAAAAAGATAAATAATTAAATAGCCACACAATAGCTTCTAACATGTATATAAATAATCTGGCGATAGAAAAAAGAAAAAATATATGCCTTTCTTTTAGATTGTATAATGACAATGGCTCAGTCCATTTGCTGAATAGGGGGATCTGCTGGGTTGTATTTAGTGAGCTGCTTCATTTAGCCCACTGGTCTCCTAGCAACACTTTACCTCAGAGGCTGACACTGTAATCAGTGGTAACGGCTGTGTGTGTGTGAGGTGAGACCAGGTGACTCAAATGTGTAAAATCTATACAAAATAAACTAAACTGACTGAAAATAACTGAAATTCTTCTTTGAATAACTGTGCAGGAAAATCTAAAGGTATTAAAGTGGAACAAAACCCTGAAGTCTATAAGACCCGGCCATTGACCTCCCCCCTTGAGCATTCTAAATCAGGATGCCCCACTGTCTGAAACGACCCCTGGATAACCACAGATCCCCCAATTTTTCTGGCGCACTCACGCAGATAGTCATTTAGACAGGCCGGGCGGCCAGGAAGGTTACTGCTCAGGCTTCCCATCTGCGTGCAAACAGCGCTGATTGGATGAGAGCCCGCGCATGCGCTGTGGGACAGGGAAAGGTACGTTTTTACAGGCAAACTTGGGGATTTCACATATCAGGGCATCCCAAGTCGGGATGCCCCTAGGGGCACAAAACAAAACTCCAGATAGTGAAAATCCTGGGTTGGGCTTTGCTCAAAACACACAAAGCTGAAAGAAAGATCATATAGAAAAAAGAGAGAAAATGGTAAACTGAAAGATTCTGCAGCAGAGCCAACATGAAGGGAAAACTGTCAAAATCAGCTAAATGACTTCTAGAGCTTTTCTCTCTTTTTAGATATATAAGTTCTGGCCAGGCAATGTTGCAATGTTGTTATCTTATGCTGGACGGCTGCCAGCACTGAACAGCTGAGACTTCTAATACATTGTTTCCCCCCTCTCCTCAGCTTGGAACAGGCCAGAGTGTCGGGAGCCGACACTCAAAAGACATAAACATGAGCTATTAGTCTCCAGCTGCACAACACACACATCATTTTTTTCTAAATTTGTAAATCTTACTCCAACACTTACCTACATTCAAAGTACCATTTAAATATAAGTCACCAAGAAAAATTTGCGATACTGCTCCTTTAAGTGCAGCACATAGGGTGGAAGGGTTGAAAGCCTCGCAGTACAGCCTAGACCCCCACCCCAATCTAAATTATGCCCTTGTGTATTGCTGGTCAATCCAGATGAGATAACAAGTACTACTTTTTTATATACAGGAATATATATATATATAATATGGTTTTAAGCTAATTAAACTAATAAAAGCAACTTCTATATTCGATAATTCATCACAAAGTTTACATTTGCCAAGAAGTTTAATTTGTGTTTCTAGTGTGATGGAGTTTTTTTTTTACTTTCAAGCTATAGGATACTGGTGACCCTAGTAACCAGCCTCAGGTGCACATTAGCCCACAGCGGCCATTTATTGTCTTATAAAGTCATCATCTTTGATCATTTCAAGAGTATTAATATTAAATGCAGCTGAGGCCTGGGTTCTTCTGCTTCTGCCTAAGGATTGCTGGATTTTGTTCTTTTTTTAACCCCAATACCCTTTGTAAGCACAACAGGACCAATTAATAAAATAAGGCAATAAACGGCCGTTGGGGGTTAGTGTGCACCTGAGGCTGGTTACTGTGGAATCCCGGCTTTAGGGTCACCAGTATCCTACAGTTTGATAGTTTAAAAAACTCCATCACACTAGAAACACAAATTAGACTCTTTGAACTTCGTGATGAAATATCTAATATAGATGTTCAATACTGTAAGGAGAAAAACCATAGAAGGTATTTCTAATTTTTCGTGGGGACCCACCTTTCTTACCAAAGTTGGTGCATATTTAAGCTCTAATCATAGGATACTTTTCCCAGGGCTAGGCTCAATCTGGGTTTGTTTTGTAATGAGCTTTGTTTATTAAATATGACTAGGGATGAGCGAACCGGTTCGGACGAACCGGAATTCGCTCCGAATTTCAGGGAAAATTCGATTCGGCACGAACCCGAATTTTTTTTGGTTCGTGCCGATCGAATTTTCCCTGAAATAAAAAAAAAAATCCCGGCATGGTGGGAGCGGGCAGGCCGGCTACGCTGTCAGCGGGCGGCGGAAGCCGGCCTGCCCGCTCCCACCATGCCGGCATTTGTTTAAAAAGCAAACACTTACCTGCATGGTCGGAGCGTGGAGGCCGGCGCTGCTCTCAGGCACCCTCTGATGACGCATCCTCTGATGACGCATCCTCTGATGACACGCCCTCTGATGACAGCTGAGAGCGGCGCCGGCCTCCACGCTCCGACCATGCCGGCATTTTTTTTTTCAGATGAGAGATTCGTGAAAGTTCGATTCGGGCGAACCCGAATTTCTTGGGGAAATTCGGCGAATCGCCCGAATCGAACTTTCAAGAAGTTCGCTCATCTCTAAATATGACCATACATTGTGGTATTTTAAGTTAAAATATCAATTTATTGAATCTGATGTCTAAAAGAGGAGTCAGATTTCTTTTGTTCAGCGCAAAGCATGCATTAAATGCGTATCAGTTAACACAAGTTTATCATACAAAAAGTATATGAGACAAAATTTAACCCAACGGTACAAAGCCAGAGGGTCACATAAAGGAGCACCACCAAGATAAATTCATACTCAATTTATTCAATTAATACAAAAACACATACATTTAAAAACCACAACTACAATACACAAAATTAAAACCGCCTCTACCTGCCCTGAAAGAATGCATAAGCGCCTGTCCTAACAGTGCCCATATATACAGCAAGATATTATAGACATATAAACCTGAGCGTCTTCCCTACCCCCCTAATTTTGGAAAAAATATATATATATAGGTATGTTTGTGCCGGCACAAAAATGATTTAAATTAGTAATATCAACCATGTAAAAAAACATATGTAAAAAAACCCCTACCTAATAAATTCTAAATTCATTCTAAGCTCATTCTTAATTGAATAAATTGAGTATGAATTTATCTTGGTGGTGCTCCTTTATGTGACCCTCTGGCTTTGTACCGTTGGGTTAAATTTTGTCGTATATCATTGATTCAGTGAGCACGCCCATACTTACCAATTATCAGTGGTGCACCATATTAGTCTATACAAAAAGTATATGAGATTCAAGTTAAAGAAAGACAGAGATAAATAAAGTTGATTATTTCATTCCTTAAATCTATCATTTTTCGATATTTGGGCATACATGTTTCATCCTGCTCGGACTTTCTCAATGCCCTAGATTAAGGAAAGAATATGTACAATAAATATACATTGTATGCATCAGTACATTATATCACAAACATGATTCCGTAGTGAAAGCATGGTACCTTAATTCTGCTGCTATATAGGGAGCATGTTCCTTTTCTAGTTTATCAATTTGGTATATACATGGTATATGATGTACTTTCCATGTATATGTATATACCAAATTGATAAACTAGAAAAGGAACATGCTCCCTACATAGCAGCAGAATTAAGGTACCATGCTTTCACTACAGAATCATGTTTGTGATATAATGTACTGATGCATACAATGTATATTTATTGTACATATTCTTTCCTTAATCTAGGGCATTGAGAAAGTCCGAGCAGGATGAAACATGTATGCCTAAATATCGAAAAATGATAGATTTAAGGAATGAAATAATCAACTTTATTTATCTCTGTCTTTCTTTAACTTGAATCTCATATACTTTTTGTATGATAAACTTGTGTTAACTGATACGCATTTAATGCATGCTTTGCGCTGAACAAAAGAAATTTGACTCCTCTTTTAGACATCAGATTCAATAAATTGATATTTTAACTTAAAATACCACAATGTATGGTCATATTTAATAAATAATGCTCATTACAAAACAAACCCAGGTTGAGCCTAGCCCTGGGAAAAGTATCCTAATATAGATGTTGCTTTAATTAGTTTAATTAGCTAAAAACTATATATATATATATATATTCCTGTATAAAAAAAAGTAGTATAAAAAAGACTACTACTCCTAATTTAGAGATTCAACCAAACTTTTTGGAACAGTTTTGGAAAGTCATCATCTTTGATCATATTGAAGAGATTTAAAGTCGATCAACACCCAAGCCCTATCGGCCCGGGAATCTATAAGATTCCCAGGCCGATCCAATCTCTCCCCGCGGGGCATCCAATATCAGGATGCCCCACTGTGGGAAACCCCCCAAGACGCGAGCAAACCTTACCTGACTCCTGGTCCAACGGCGCATGCGTGGGCCGCGCCCGCATCTCGCGCTTCTCGCAAAGCAGGGCACGTGCCCGCACTGCCCATTTGGGAGTGGCCGGCGTGGGCACGCTCCCTGTTAGAGGGAAGCGCGAGATGCGGCCGGCGGCATGCTCGGAGCCGCTGAGGTTAGGCGCGGCTTTGGCGTGCATACCTCAGCGGCTCCGAGTGCGCTGATTGGACGAGTGGCCGCACATGCGCCGTAGGAGCAGTGAGAGGTGAGTAGAATCAGGCGATCTGGGGGATTTCACATAGCAGGGCACTCCCGATCGGGGGTGCTCGGAGAAGTAAACCAAAATCCAGGATAGTCAAAATCCTGGGTCCTGGGTGTTGGTCCACTTTAACTTAATAAAAAAGAAGGTTCAAATGGACCGATTATAACAAAATGACCAAGTTCCATGATAGTTGATTGAGAGTTGGTTAGTTGGATAGTTAGTTGAGAGTTGATTTTTACTTTGAATTAAGAGGGGCCCCTGAAGGTTGGTTATAATCTGACCTTGGACATCCATCTCAGCTCAGTGGTTCCCAAACATTTTATGCCAAGTACCCCCTAGCAACAAGTAATTCCAATTGAGTACCCCTAAGGAGGTAGTAGCAAAAAAAAATGTAGTTCACAGGCTCGTAGTACTTTTAAAGCAAGAGGGAATCACGTTTTACTGTAACATAAAAGGGTCAGATACTGTTGCATTATAAAATGTAGGCAAGGACCTGGCTGGAGAAATATTTGTAGGTTAGCATTAGAGTTTTAAACAGGATTTGCTGTGGGACTGGCAGCCAGTGGAGGGAAGCAGAGCTGGATGAGTGGGAGGAGAGATGGATGAGTGGGAGGAGAGATGGATGAGGCGAGCAGCAGAGTTCAGAATAGATTGAAGCGATTCTCTGAGATGAGTCTAGAATACCCCAAAACCTGCACTTAGTTCTAAATATCTGTAGTATGAGAAATACAGCAATGGCTTTGTATTACCGTGTCAAGTTCTATATCTCTCCTCTATTTCGTCAGTCCAGCACTAAATTAACCTCACCTTGAAGCCCATATCTTGCTAATATATAAACAGGAATCTATAACATATAACACATATCTCTGTATTGAGAAATAAATCTTTATTGAAAAATGCTAAAGTCCATAAAAACATACAGAACACAGCCAAAATAAAAACATTACAGGAGCCCATGCTGTTTGAATGTATGGTTTATTCAAGTAATACACTTTCTAGATCATAAGACTAACAGTACAAGGGTAACATTCAAACCGGGGTCCGAATGCGGATCGGTGCCAGATTTGTGGATCCTGACAGCCCTGCACTCAGTTGCTTCTGTGTTGCTGTGCTCAGTCCTGCCCCATGGATCTGTGATGTAGTGCTTAGTCTCCCTGCCAGTGTCATGGCTCCCTGGCACCTAGCATTGCGATATGATGTACTGCATGGGCGAAAAGTGTCCTTGCAAGGTACAAACTTTGTTTCTCGATCTCCTTGCCCCATACAATCCTTTCCCCCGCCCCAGCTCAGCCCCATCTATCCCTGTCCCACCATCTCATCCACCCAGCTTAGCACCATCCATTCTACCCCCCCCAGCTCTGCCCTATCCATCCCTGCCCCCCAGTTCTGCCCCATCCACCCCTGTCTCCTCCCAGCTCTGCCCTATCCATCCCTGCCCCCCCAGTTCTGCCCCACCCATCCCTGCCCCCTCCCAGCTCTGCCCCATCCACCCCTGTCCCCTCAGCTCTGCCCCATCCAGCCCTGTCCCCCCAGCTCTGCCCCATCCACCCCTGCCCCCCCAGCTCTGCCCCATCCAACCCTGCCCCCCTCCAGCTCTGCCCCATCCATCCCTGCCCCCCCAGCTCTGCCCCATCCAACCTTGCCCCCCTCCAGCTCTGCCCCATCCATCCCTGTTCCCTCAGCTCTGCCCCATCCATCCCTGTCCCCTCATCGCTGCCCCATCCATCCCTGTCCCCTCAGCTCTGCCCCATCCATCCCTGTCCCCTCATCTCTGCCCCATCCATCCCTGTCCCCTCATCTCTGCCCCATCCAGCCCTGCCCCCTCAGCTCTGCCCCATCCAGCCCAGTCTCTCTGCCCCACCCATTCCTGTCCTCCCAGTTTTGCCTATCTAACTTCTGTCCCCTCAGCTCTGCCCCATCCAGCCCTGTCCTCCCAGTTTTGCTCATCCAATTCCTGGCCTCCAATCTTCGCCAATTCATTACTCCTTCTTCCAGCTCTGGCCATCTACCCCCGCCCCCCCAGCTCTGCCCATTCATTCCTGTCCTTTTAGTCCTACCCATCCATCCCTTCTCCCATCTCTCTCTCCATCCCTCCCTGCCCTTCCTGTTCTGTCTATCCATCCCTCTTCCTTACACCTCCTTTCCCATTCATCTCTCCTGAGCCCTATCTATCCATCCTTGTTACCAGACCTTATGGCCACTAATATTTTGGGGCCTAGTCCACCCCTGTACACGGCTTGCACAGAATGCAAGGGGGGAAGGGTTAAAGCAGGGTGCTGTGGGCCAGAGCTGTAGGTTCTGTAGGGCCAAGAAAACAAAGCTCCTGTTTTTGGGGTGGAGAGGCAAGCAGCCTTTTTTAGTTTTGCCTGGGGAATCTATAGCCCCCCGCGACAGCCCTCTGCCCGGACCTTCACCTCTCACCAGATGTCTCTAAGTGGACCTTTACAAGAAGTGGTTGAGTATCCCTGATCTAAGACATCACTAAGACCCACCGTCAACATCCTCAGGTTCTGATTGGTCTCCAATCAGAACCTGGTCTCCAATCAAAACCTTGTCTCCAATCAGAACCTGAGGACGTTGAAGGACGAAACACGCGTTGTTCTACAGAAGCAGCAGGAAACGTGGCTGTGCTGGAAGCTCTCTCCCTCCTCTCAGAGACTAGAAACAAATTGGACATTTAACCGCAGTAACTACGGCAACTAACTACTTTGTCTATCATTTTTTTATTTCGTTTTTATTTTATTTTGTTATCAAAATCATGCCTCAAAATTTTATATTTTACAAAAGATTTCAGTCACTGCACATTCTTGTTCCACCCCAAGGAGGATGCTCTGAATTGATTGAGTGTCAAATTATTATGTACAGAATCATACTGCAGCATTGTGGCTAAATAATAATCAAAGAAGCCAGCTCACCAATTTTCTAGCCAGGCACGGACGGGGAGATCCCAGGCAATCCTCCACCAGGAAAGTCAATTGTAGTGTTTTGTCCAGCCTTCCATTAAAAAGTAACTTTTAATTCTTCCAATTAAAATAAAGCCCATACATATGTATGACTAAGAGCCCTTGTGGCTCGAAACGCGTCACTGGTGCTTTGCCTTTTGGGTCACTTTGTTGTCACAACTTTGAATTTGAATTTTCCACATATGGGCTTTATTTTAATTGGATGAAATAAAAGTTACTTTTTTTTAATGGAAGGCTGGACAAAACACTACAATTGTGGCTAACAGGACAAATAACAGGGTTGTTTAAGTAATATTATTGGATTTTATTGACAACCATGGACTTTTTTAGAATGACTTTTATAATATGTATTTAATAGGAATGTCAATGGCTCCTTTATGATTAGGCAAAAAGACAAAAAAAAACCTGAGCTGAAAACAGTTATGTTTGTGCATTGCATTTAGTGAAGTTCCTGGTGAGTTATTATCACTTTTGCGTAAGGTCAAACTTAGTATCAATGTCTTATCATCTTTGTTTTGTTTGTTTTTTTTAGGATTTTTTAGAATTTAAAGGGTAAGGATGACCCAGCAGATGCAAAATTTACAGCTCACACAGCCCAAAAAAATCACAGCACCCTCCTCACCGAATGCCGCCAAGCGCCTATATCGAAACCTCTCCGAAAAACTGAAGGGCAGCCATTCCTCATTTGATGAGGCTTATTTTAAAGCAAGAGCTGACCGCTTTCGGAAGCCCTCAGTAGTAAGTGATTTCTGTTTTTCATGCTCTTGTGATGTCAGAGTGATGTGC
The DNA here is from genome assembly GCA_027917425.1 of Gastrophryne carolinensis. NCBI lineage: Eukaryota > Metazoa > Chordata > Amphibia > Anura > Microhylidae > Gastrophryne > Gastrophryne carolinensis. Next base: position 183,440,078 of record CM051243.1, on the reverse strand, counting down.
CCAAATCTATCTGAGGACAAATAAATTTTTTTTGCTAGAAAATGTGTTTCAGGACTATTACGAAAAGTTATTTCCGATTTTTCTTCTGGAGAGAAGAGTCGACTACACATTTAAAGTGGACCAACACCCAGGGGTGATCGGCCGATCACCTCCCTCACCGCGGGGCATCCGAGATCGGGATGTCCCGCGGGGAGAAACCCCCCCCCCCCCAAAAGCCCCAAAAAACCTTACCTTATCGGCGACGGATCAGCCGCCGCCGCCTCCCGTGCGCCCCTCTAGCAGTGCGCGCGCTCGCGCCGGCCGTTTGTGAATGGCCGGCGCGTGCCCTGTAAGAGGGAAGCGCGGGAGGCGGCGTCGGCTTGTCCGTCGCTTGTCCGTCGACGAAAAGGTACGTTTTTTGGGGCTTTTGGGGGGGTTTCACACAGCGGGGCATCCTAATCTCAGATGCCCCGCTGAAGTGGACCAACACCCAGGATAGTGAAAATCCTGGGTGTTGGTCCACTTTAATCCTTAACTGTCAGGCTATCTGGAGATTTTGTCACCCCCCCTGTTGCCATACCATTTTTCAATATTTTTCGCTACAAATGTTCAGCTGTGATTTTTGAAGGAATCTCCCTGAAAATGTAAATATTGTTTCTTTCAGTAGAGTTTGGGCTTTACCATGAAATGTATTGTTTGTCCTTTTTTAGTATATTCTCAATATTTTTGGGCAAAATAAAAAAAAATAAAAAATCTATTTTTTACAATTTGTAGTGTTTTTTTTGTAATAAAATCATATTGCGTGTCAAAGCCCAATTTATTCTGGTTACAATGGTACCACATGTTTATTTGTAGACACCCTTTCCTGCCAAGGAGACTCCCCCAAACTGAAACAGCGCTTTGAAAGATTTTTAGATAAAATACAACTGCTTTGGGCACCTTTCAAGAAAAACAACCCTTTACATTTGAAATACCCCTCACAAACTATATAATCTCTGGAAGTACACATCTCATCTTTCTAGGCGTACAAGGATTGTTGACATTGAAATACATACATTGAAATCATATCCTGAAGGAAATATGGAATGGGGAGCATTCCCCATTCCATATTTCCTTCAGGATACGATTTCAATGTTTTTGATGCAATGTTTATGATGCATATATTTGAATGTTGTTTTTATTTCATGTAAGCTTGTTTATGACTTCAGTTTTATTATGCACTTGCATGCTTTTTATATTTATACAATGTGATCTTTATATTGTATTTCTTTATTATATAGGTTATCCTGGCCATGGTGCCATCATTCGTATTTTACATGTTGTTATAACCTTCCACTATATTCCCCCTCCCCCCCCCACGATAGTTGCAATGCGTACTTCCTTGGTCCCGGCGTTCTTGATCTTTGGCGTCCCGCTGTTTCCATGTAGATGCTCCGGCTGACGTGCGGCCGAGGCGACTGGTCGGGGAGGGCTTTGCCCTCTCCAATAGGTGTATGCTTTCGGCCTATCACAGCCGGCGCACCGCCGTTGCGGTGACGTCATCGGCGGGGACCCGGAAGTCGTCTGCTACACCGTCGGAAGGAGGTGAGTCAATTTACTCTTCGGTATATATTCAGCTCATATATGTTATTGATTTATCTATGATTAAGGGCGGTTTAAAGCCCGAAACGCGTTAGAGGGTGCTAGGACTGCTTTGATGTTTTTACCGCTGTTTTCTACTTTTTTGTAATCTTTTTAAAAAGGACGGCAATAAAAGCTATATTTTAGGAGTGTAGACCTTCCTTCTTTTTCTACTGGATTATCGGGTCTTGGAAAACCTTGGTTACTGCACCCACGGCATTTGTCCTATGCAGAGTGCATCCGTTTTTTTCATGACTTCCACAAAACTACCCATGTCAAAAAGAGTGGTACACCTAGAAAGCTTGATATATGTACTCCTAGAGAATATATAGTTTGTGTGGGATTTCAAATGTAAAGCATTGTTTTTCTTGAAAAACTGCAAGGTGCACATAACAGTTATATTTTATCTGAAAATCTCCCTGTTTCAGTTTGTGGGAATCTTCTGGGCAGGAAAGACGTGCATTTTTTATTACATAAAACACCTTGAGTTGTAAAAAATAGAATGTTATTTTTTTTTGCACATATTCCACCTAAAATTATTGAGAATACACAAAACAAATGGCAAACAAGACATTTTCTGCTAAAGGCCAGACTCTGCTGAAAAAATACTTTTTCTGCGAAATCCCTGGAAATCACTTCAAAAACCACAGTAAAAAAAGTAAATCGCAAAACAGTGATAAATAGTCTGACAACAGAGGTTGGCAAAATCTCAAGGTAGGGTTAAAGCTCAGTTTGTAAGCAGTGTTGGGCTTCTGATCTGGGCTAAAGCTAGATTCAACCTGGATTTTACTGTCTCGGACTGTTTTGTCCCATACTAGATACTGGCAAGATCCAAGTCAAATTATCCGACATGCCCGACTCCGATGCTGACAGGTGGCATGCCGGCAATTACAATCTTGTGAAATAGTATAAGGGTCCCTTGTACCACTTACCAGTTTACAAGCAGTTAAAAAAAAGTTTTGAAATTAAAAAGAACTGTTCCCGTATCTTCCTTTACCTGTCCTCCACTGGGTGACATCTTCTCTGCAGATCTGCTTGGTCACGGACTCCCTCCTGGTCCAATGGGCTGTGATCTTCTTGATGCCTGGAAAACACTATTGCAGCCTCCCCGCTCATCTCACCTTTCCTTGGCATCTTGTCAAGCTAATGGTGGGCCGCCGGGGCAGGGTTGCTTTTATTCCAAAGAGGAGGGGCTTCTGTTGAATCCCCCCATGTACTGTCATTGGAGGGGAAGCATGAAGTGAGCTGCTTGCTGCTTTATTATTGCCTTGGGTTTACAGTCCCTTTAATATAGTTGGCTTAAACAGACCAAAAACCAGTTTGTGGGTGATGGGAGTGGTAGGGGTGTGGTTTAGCGCGTGGCTTAATTACGGGTCACATGCTCTAGGAATATTTGGTCCCATAAAAGATGTTGATGATTGAGCCAATCCACTACCACCGTTCAACCAAAGAGTCAAGGCAGTTGTAAACCACCATTCTGCATTTGGTGGGACAAGCTTCCCGATGTCAGCAAAGTGGGGCATCTAGGTGTTTCCAGAGTTGGTGGGTCAGTGGGCCCTTAAAGTGGGACTGTTGCACCATAAGTGGGACATCTGGTCAGTTCAGTAGAAAGGCACTTTCACAGTTTTTCTAGCTTTTTAGTTTCTTTTAGATTAAGCCTAACACATGTCTCTTCCTAAATGGTTTGTCCCCTTTGCTACAACGTTCTCAAGTCAAATCCACAATATATAGCTGTTAATTCCATCTTTGTGATGGCTGTAAATATTAGTGGCGCTTGTGGTATCACTTAAGCAAAAAGAGATGATTTAACAAAAAGTGGGAGTCCCACAACTCCCCAAAGACGCCCACCCCCACGAAGTCAGTGGCACCACTGATTTATCAAAAAATATATCAAGCTTTATTAGTACATATATTTACAATTCAAAGGGTTTTAAGACAATTTAAAATCATTTAAAAAAAAACATACAACACTTACACAAAAGAGGAAGGGAGGGACATGACCACGCTTGCAGTGAGGCAAGTCCCCCCTTGCCTCACCGCCGACACGTTGCGTGACGTCACCGCGTCACTTTCTCGCCCTGAGGAAGTGATGCGGTGACATCACGCAACGCGTCGGCGGTGAGGCAAGGGGGGACTTGGCTCCGGTCTCGCTCTGGATACGTGAGATATCACTCTTTATATGTTTAATATGTTTTATGTTTGTTGGTTCCCTGCCCGGCTGGTCCGTAATGAACTTTAATGATTGGCTCATTTAAAGCTTATGCACAGTGCACTTTTGAATGTTGTTTGTAGTCTATATAGGGTTTAGGGGTTATATACTTTATAGGTAGGATTCACATATTTAGCGATGGAGTAGCACTGATTAATTTATATGTTTTTTATTGCACATAAGCTGCGCACATTAATTAGCATCATTGTGACTCGGGGCATGGACAGAGTATACATTTTATAGGCTACATTAAAATGAGAGCAGCGTGGTCATGTCCCTCCCTTCCTCTTTTGTGTAAGTGTTGTACTTTTCTTTTTAAATGATTTTAAATTGTCTTAAAACCCATTGAATTGTAAATATATGTACTAATAAACCTTGATATATTTTTTGATAAATCAGTGGTGCCACTGACTTCGTGGGGGTGGGTGTCTTTGGGGAGTTGTGGGAGTAGTGTAGCACACTAGTTACCTTATTTATCTAATTGGTGCGGTCTTTCCTGTTTCTTGTTGCAAAAAGAGATGATTGGCATGGCTCCGCCTACTGCTAAGAGTCATGGGTAAATCTGGTTACTCTTGGTCTTTACAGTATGTATCGTGTAAATATTTTCTGTTGTAGGAAATTGCCTTTCACCTTGTATACCCTTAATTAGGGGATTTTTTTTGGTATCTTTTAGCCACTAAGCCAAACATGAGTCTTTCCCTAAGTGGCTTGTCCCCTCTAATTTTGGCTTGTAATCAGGCCAATAAACCCTATTAAATTTTTTTTATTTTGTGAAAGTTGTTCTGTATTTTAGGTGCCGCAGGCACCCAACATCAAAATGGCATCCTATCAGACAACAACAACCATTCACACCGGACCCAGGTTGTGCTAGAAACAAGCAGATCTCAGGTGGAGTACCTGAGAGGGTGGCAAGCATTGGCCACCCATTGAGGCCTATCCAGTCATGCTGCAGACCACGCCCTCCCCTCACTCCACAGGACAGATATCGACCTTGGCTCGATCTTGCCGACTCCTGACTCAGCAATAACCACAGCGCTGACAGTGTTCCCCCATCCCTGGTTCACTCATCATCAGATGCCGACTCCTGACACTGTAGCCATGGATCCCAGATCTTCTCAAACTTATCCGGCACCCCCCTCGCAGCATATGTCAATTTATACATAGTGAGTTTCTGCTTGACTAATCTTTTCCATGCTTGTACTGAAGGTTTAGCCGGGTGTCTCCAATTTAGAAATATGCATTTTCGAGCATAAAAGAGCAGCAGCCGAAGCAATAATTTTAATGCTCTAAGTTCCGATATTGCCTCGACCACCCCCAGAAGACATAGTGAGATTGAACCCCTGATCCGAATTCCACTACTTTGCTGATCAGATCCATGACACCCTCCCAGAAATTCACCAAGATCTCACACGACCAAGTTACGTGTACCCACGTGCCGCTATCTCTCTCGCACCTAGGGCACATGTCCCTATCTAATAGACCCATTCTGTGAAGACGGACCGGGGTGATATACGCCTGGTGAATCCACTTATGTCTGAATGAACCTATCCCTTGCCTCCACCACTGACGTGTGCAGATTATCCATTATCATTCATCCATCTCCTCCCAGTCATCTTGATCCAGGTTTTGGTCTAAGGCCTGCCACTTCATTTCCACCCTATCCCTTGGAGAATCCAGCGTACCCGTCAGGCACTGATACAGTGTGGAGACGGGTTATGTTAGCTCCATTCCTCTAATCTCCTTTTCCATACGTGACATCACTATCCTCGGACCCACCCTATGAAACTGGCCGTTCAGAGCGTGTCTAATCTGCAAGTAGCAGAAGAAATCCCGGTGGGATAGAAGAAACTCCTCTTTAACCTGCACAAAGGACATAAGTACCCCGTCTTTGTATATCTGACTGTCTATCTGGTGCACCCCTTTCCTTATCCAGAACTGCGGGTCTTGCATAGATCCAAGCTCCAGCAGCTTGGGGTTATCCCAAAGGGGGGTAAAGGGGGACCAGGCCCTGCTCTCATTCGGGTTTGCACTCAAAATACCCAAGATGGTGAAAATAAACTCAGCATACTTAGAGTATCTTAAAGGGAATGGCCACCCATCTATGGTGGTTGATGCAAAACAACAGTCCCTTTGTTTTCAAGCTTCGTTCTGCCCCTGTTTTCTGCCTGAAGAAAGCTGTCCCTTTTCTCTGCCTCTGTGGAGTCTGTTTACCAATATAACAACATTTGTGAATGACCGGCGCAGACATGCTCCAAGTAAGAGGGAAGCGCGAGAAGCGCCCGCCCGCGTGCTCGGAGCCGCTGTGCTAAGACGTCGGTTTAGAGGTCCATAGCTCAGTAGCTCTGAGCGCGCTGATTGGCCAAGCGGCCGTGCATGTGCCGTAGGACCGGGGGGAGGTGAGTTGATGTGGGAAATCTGGGGGGTTTCACATAGCGGGGCACCCCTGATTGGGGTGCCATGGGGGAAGAACCAAAACCCAGGATAGTCAAAATCCTGGGTTTTGGTCCACTTTAAGCTTGAAGTGACCTGTGAGGGGGGTTGGAGTGAAAACACAGATGGCAAGAGCTGTAAACAGTAAATTTAGCTGCTTATACTGTGATGCAAGATAGGGATTTAGGCTATCCCGTGCTCTTTTTAGAAAGAAAGTGTATTAAAGTGCCCAGGATTTTGACTATCCTTGCCCCCGATCGGGGCTGTGTGAAAGCCCCCTGGTCGCCTGAGCAAACTAACCTCTTCCCGGTCCTACGGGACGCTCGGTCGCTCATCTAATTAGAGCCCTCGGATCTGCTCCCGTCCCTTCGTCTAAGAAGAGCAGTTCCGAGCACATGAGCCGTTTTCACACAGCGGAGAGGGAATCAATTGGCCGAGATTCTTATAGATTCCTATAATCTCTGTGGGTTTAGTCAACTTTAAGGACAGAAAAACACAGTTACTCTAATCCTTTCCCACAATAGAAAAAATGTAAAAAAGTTTTTTCTAGGTTGAGTTTAGCTTTAGGCTGCCTGGGTGGTGTGCGGGCTGTCCTGCGCTATTCGAACCCTTCCTATGAGTTTGAAGGATCCCTGGCTGGTGAGTTCATTTCTCTTTCAACGTCATCAGACAAATGATTTCTTTAAAGTCTGTTCTATCTAAGTTTTCATTCTGACTAATAAGCTTCATGTAAAAAGCTTCAAAGTTCAACTTAGATGATAATTTATAGCCGATAGATAAGCGTTTTGCTGCGATTGTTGTGTTGTTTTAATACTGCAGGTGTCACTGTTGCCATTTCATTACATAGAAAAAGAGCTACACTATATAATGCGGATCATTAGACTTATATGTGTAGAATCAATGATGAATATTCTGTTTATCTTTGAAAAGGTTGACTTTTGCCGTATCGATGGGGTTCGTTCTGATAAATATTGCACAACGCACATCCAGAACCTCACACCACCACCCAGGGCCGGCGCCAGCACCCGGCAAGCCCGGTCAGCTGCCGAGGGCCTCCACCCCCCAGGGGGGCCACTAACAGCTGCCACAAAACTGTAAAAAAAATGACATTTACTCATCTGCGGCTGCAATCTACTTAATGACTTAATCTATGACGTCATCCATGATGTCATCTCACACCCGCCCCAAGACGCTCAGTAGTACCGGGCGATCGGTGGCAAGAGGGTTGGAGAGGCAAGGGGCTGTGATCCTTTGCCCCCCCCAGCCCCCCTTGATCGATCACCTGGCAGCTGTCATCCGTGGGACATGATCGTCGGGGGACAGCAGAGGATCGGAGGTGAGTAAAGAAAAAATAAATAAATGTCATTTTTACTCTGTTTGTGTGTCTTTTTTTTACTGTTAACCCTTTGTGAACAGGTAAGGGATCCATGAGATCCTATATCAGTTCACAAGGCTGGGGGCTGGCAAGTCACCTGCGGCTAGCCAGTGACTTGCCATTAACCCACGGTCCCCCCATTACCTGCCTCTATAAAGCCATTCCTGTCCTTTTCATTTTGCCCATCAATCCCTCTTCCTCCCAGTTATCTCTCCATCCATCCATTCCTGCTCTTCCTTTTTTGTCCATCCCTCTTCCTCAATACTCTGCCCATTCATGTGGGGCCAAACTAAAAAACAGCTCCAATAGGGGGTTAGAGGGCAAGCAGCCCTTTTTAGTTTTGGCCATGGAATTTATAGACCCTTGACCCACGATTCTCCACCGCAAAGGGACGTACTGAGACCATGCCGCCCGAGGGCCCACATAAACCTGGAGCTGGCCCTGCCACCACCCGTACTCTTTTAATCCATCCAGCACAAGAGCTGCATGTAGCTGCTATCCCTTTTGGGATTTGGTTTCTGGCTGCGGGGCACCAAGGTCAGACTGCGAGCAAGTGGGCGCCCACAACTAACCTGAACTCAGATCTCTACCTCGCGGTCCGAAGGGCAACCATAGTCTTCACAAGATGCAAGGGAAGATAGGGAAAGAATGGAAGGCCCCAGGTCATTTTACCCAGAAATCCAGAATCTGGGCAGGCAAGCAGTGATTTCCTGACACAGATGGACTTTCTGAGTTGAGTCCTGGCTGCGGGGCACCGTGGTCAGACTGCGAGCAAGTAGGCGCCAACAATTACTACCCTAAACTCAAATCTCGACCTCACGATCCGAAGGGCAACCATAGTCTTCACAACACGCAAGGGAAGATAGGGAAGGAATTGAAGGCCCCAGGTCATTTTACCCAGAAATTGAGAATCTGGGCAGGCAAGCAGTGATTTCCTCGCACCGAAGGACTGGCAGCTGCTGGATGGCATAGTCAGTATCAGACGTAAGCCAAGTCACGAGAGGGTTGGGGAAAAGATTCATAGAGATTTTGCAACCATAGCAAAGGTTGTGGGCAGGCAGGAGAGAGCGTCATCCAAAATCCAGCCAGAGATTGCAGGTGGGCAGGCAAGCAGTGATTTCCTGGCACCAATGGACTTTCTGAGTTGAGTCCTGGCTGCGGGCCCCGAGGTCAGACTGCGAGCAAGTAGGCGCCAACAACTACTACCCTAAACTGAAATCTCGACCTCGCGAACCGAAGGGAAACCATAGTTTTCACAACATGTAAGGGAAGATAGGGAAGGAATAGAAGGCCCCAGGTCGGTTTACCCAGAAATCCAGTATCTGGGCAGGCAAGCAGTGATTTCCTGGCACCGATGGACTTTCTGAGTTGAGTCCTGGCTGCGGGGCACCGAGGTCAGGCTGCGAGCAGGTGGGCTTCGACAACTACTAACGTGTACTCAAATCTCGACCCCTCGGTATAAAGGGCAACCATAGTCTTCACAACACGCAAGGGAAGACAGAGAAGGAATGGGAGACTCCAGGTCGTTTTTCCAAGAAATTGAGAATGGGCAGGCAAGCAGTGATTTCCTGGCACCGATGGACTTTCTGAGTTGAGTCCTGGCTGCGGGGCACTGAGGTCAGACTGCGGGCAGGTGAGCTCCAACAACTATTACCCTGAACTAAAATCTCGACCCCATGGCCCGAAGGGTAACCATAGTCTCCACAGCATGCAAGGGAAGATAGGGAAGGAATAGAAGGCCCCAGGTCGTTTCACCCAGAAATCCAGAATCTGGGCAGGCAAGCAGTAATTTCCTGGCACCGATGGACTTTCTGAGTTGAGTCCTGGCTGTGGGGCACAAAGGTCAGACTGCGAGCAAGTAGGCGCCAACAACTACTAACCTGAACTCAAATCTTGACACTGCGGTCCGAAGGGCAACCATAGTCTTCACAACACACAAGGAAAGATAGGGAAGGAATAGGAGGCCCCAGGTTGTTTCACCCAGAAATAGAGAATCTGGGCTGGCAAGCAGTGATTTCCTGGCACCGATGGACTTTCTGAGTTGAGTCCTGGCTGCGGGACACCTAGGTCAGACTGCGAGCAAGTGGGCGCCAACTACTAACCAGAACTCAAATCTCGACCTCGCGGTCCGAAGGGCAACCATAGTCTTCACAAGAAGCAAGGAAAGATAGGGAAGGAATGGCAGAATCTGGGCAGGCAAGCAGTGATTTCCTGGCATCCGGTGGAATGGCAGGATCAGACGTAAGCCAAAAGTCACAAACAGGTGGAAAACGGTAACCGTAGTCGTAGCAAGAGGTTGTGGTAAAGATTCATAGAGATTGTGCAACCATAGCATAGGTTGTGGGCAGGTGAGAGCGTCATCCAAAATCCAGGCAGAGATTGCAGGCGGGCAGCAAGAAACATAATCAAAAATCCAGGTGAGGGTTTAGCAAGTGGAGAGCAAAAAAGGTCTCTTAGAAACAGGAGCAGAGGCACAGGGTGAAAGGATCCTAGGGAGATCTTCTGGCATCATCTTGACACCTCAGCTTGAGTATGTAAAGGTCTTGAGTGCTCACAAAAGTTTGTGCAGTAGTCTGCACAATTTTAGTGGCTCCATGACATGTGACTGGACTTGTATATCCTGATGCTTCATGATGCTTAGCCACATACCCACTTTTCATTTCAAATGACTGCACATTGGTTCCTTCTCCCCCCCCCCCCCCCCCCAGTCTCCCCTAAATCCTTTACCCTATGTTATGCACTAGCTAGACAGCCAACCGAGGATCCTGGACCAGGATGTACGTAGATGGCCTATGCTTCCAACCCATCCTTCCAGATGGTCATCCCTTACCATCACTACCATTTTCACAGTCCTAACTCTACTACCTACCTCCCTTCCTCTCCTCCCCGTCTCTCAGTCCTGGCCCTACTATGGTCACTATGGTGCTATCTTTAGAGGGATCACAGCTGACTCTGATGTGCTAGGGATCTCTCCAGTACATCACAGTCAGCAGTGAGCTAATTGTACAGTGGGACTGCTGTTACAATGTAAATCAGCAGGATGATGGCTTTCTTTTTACAATGTACCAGCAGGACTCTATCCTGCATGTTACATTGTACAGCATGAGGGAACAGCATGAATTTTAGAACTCTCAGCACTTTTGCCTTTGTACAGATCACTTCCTGGACCGGGGCTCCTCCAAGTGACCCCCCTGGAACAGCTGCTTAGGCAGGTAGTTCTTGAGACTGGGATAGCTCTATCCAACCTCTCTTGACTTATAACTGCTTACAGTGGCGTTTCCGTTTATAAAGGTTTCCCTTCTGGTGAATGCAACTAAACAAATGTAAATAGAATCCCTCTTTAAAAAATATGTGCACCAAAAACTATTAATGGATAAGCACAGCCTAATAGAAACAATCCGGTGGGGGGGGATCGGCAGGCATTGGCATATCACAGTGATGTATTCATTACCCTATATTTTACTACATTTTACTGAATTGCATTGCGCCATTCACCAAGCCAGTCAGTATTCAGTCTATACTTTTCTATAGACCTTGCACAGCTATTTCTGGGCACACTTCCTTTCATGTTTAAGCACACTGCTGCATCTTTCTCTTATTACTCTCCTCGGACACACCCCTCGATTCAAAGAGCAAAAGTTAATTGATTTCGGATCGAGAATCGTAAGTTTGGGTGGGTGTTAGTCATTTTTTCCTGTTTTTTTTGGCCATTTCCGACTCGCACGAGCCTACGTACGAATGCGTATATGCTCTTACGATCATCGGAAGTTCGTTACTAAATTTTAGGATCAAAACGTAAAACTTAGGATCAAATCCTAAAACTTAGGATAAAAACGTAAAACTTAGGATAATCGGATGTGTTTAGGTGTGATTCAGAGAACAGTTTTCAAACCTCTAAATACGTTTTAAAAGAAAGCCACTGGCGACACCTTTTAGCAGTCGGATTGCTGTTCTTGAACAGGTTTTTTGGCTATGTGGAGGAGTCTGCGCGTCTTGAGCTCCAATGAACTGCATGTATCAGCATGGCCGAGGCCATAAATTGTATGGCAATGCATACCTGATTCATGTACGCCTTATAAAAGCATTTTAATGTGGACCTTAATTAGTCCTTTGCATGTAAACCTTTATTTTGCAATATATTTGCGTTAATTAAAGAAACTTATGTCCTTTGTTATTTATTTTTAAATTGATGTACTAGAATCATATTTTTAGATTGCATTTATTGGTGTAGTTGTTTACCTTTGCTTTTTTAAATTATTTAAGCACATCTTTGGTCAGATGCATCACACTTACTGAGGAGAGGAGAGCGGGATAAAGTGCAGGATGTGGGTTACTGCTGTATTTTGCACAGACACAGCAGAGCTGGGGGCACAGAAAGGTCAGAAATCAAAAAATGCAGAGCAACACAAGGCCCTTTCTGTTTGCAGGCTGCCCGATAATACCTGAGCCGCCATCTTGGCTGTTTCTAGACTCATAACATGCAGAAGTTGCTGGGTGTTTTTTTATATTTGAGGGCAATCTGTATGGAGAGGGTGTGGGTAACCACACACAAAATTTTAAGTTGTACCATTTGAAGCCAAAATATTAAAATTAAATCCACAAGTAAAAAATGCAAGTTAACTAAAAATTAAACAAAGTAAGATTTACTTATGCAAATGCATTCATTAATGGTTGGTTACTACAAAATGAATGAAATAAAGAAAAATAAAAAACCAAATATTTAGAATGCACTTTAATGAGGTAAGTTTGTAGTGCGCAGCCGCAAGATCAGAAGGATTTCCGTCCAGACCAACCTGAGAAATGAAACGGAAAATTCAGGATGGAAACTGACATAGGTCTGATTCCCGAACTGCCATACGAACGGACGGACATTTTAGGATAGAAACGTATTTGCTTATAGAATCACTCGCAAGTTCATACGAACGCACGAGCGGACGGGAAAAATAGGATGATCGGCACCAAAATCAAAGCTGTTACATGTTTCTTTGAATCGACCCTACAGTCTAGATACTGTTTCCAAGGTTTCTATTATCCCTCTGGTTATACACCTAATATCACACTTTTGTCTAATACCTGGTTGAATTTATACTTACTGGCCTGGTGATTATATCATGCAATGCCATGCCTTTTTTTTTTTTTGGCATACAATTAGGTATATGCAAAATGTGACTATTTGATTATCAATTATTGCCTTGCCTAAAGCTCCCCTCACCTTCCTTTTATATTGTCTTGTGTATGTGTTTTTTAACTGTGTAATGCCCATTTGGGTTCTTCGTTGTTCCATTGTTGAATTCAATAAATTAGCAATAGCTTTTTTACATATTGGTCTGCACTAATTATTTAGGGTGAGTGCGGATTATTCTTGGTGCATGTATGGGACATACCAGAGTGCCCCTTCCATGTTCTTTAACTTCTGCCCTATGTGGATATTTCTTTCTAACCTCACATGAGCTAATAACTGAAGAGTGCCAAAACAAGCCAGTATGTGGAGAGACCCATGTTAGGCTTAGGCCCTTATTCATCAAGCGATAGCGCCAGGTAGTGTCTGACGAGCGCCAGGTAGCGGCAGCTAACGGCGACTACCGACTCAAGTACGCCCGGCGGCGGTCACAATGACGCATTTATCAAGCAAAATGAGGCTAGCGCCGGCGAGAGCGACGGCTAGCGCGGCATTCATCATGAAGCCGCCTGGACCGAACAGCGCCGCTGCAAATTCCCTCACAGCGCCAGGTATGAGCTGTCGCTCCCTGGCGATGTCCAATGCATTTCAATGGAGCAATCTATAATTATTCATAATTAATTGGTAATAATTTTTTTTTTTTTTTTTTTAATGTCAAAAAATCGGAGACCACTTCTGCAATGTTAGGATTTATTTTTAAGTCAAAAAAAAAAAAAAATATGTGCAGAATTGATCTAACAGGTCTGAGATTAATGTATTCATATAACAAAATGATTCTAAAAACATGTATAATGTTACATTCAAAAAATATGGTTGTTTAGGGGTTAAAAACTAGTTAATACAGATCGCCGCCAGCGCTCTGGGGTTTAAACAAGGAATGGACAGCGACAGCACATTCGGAGTGTGATTTGTTGATGAATATGAAGCTAGCCGTTCGCTCTGGCCATTCGTTGTCAGGCGCTCACATACAACGCTGGACCTGTGAAACAGCGACCCCCCAGCCAGTATTCAACATTACTGCACACCGACTGAGTCGCTGTCATCAAGCTAACGCTGGCCAAGCACAGCGAATACTGGCTGGCGCTGAAAAAATCACGCTACAGTCGCTCATCTGTCGCTACCTGGCGCTATTGATGAATCGGCCTCCCCATATAGGGGCCTGAAGAGACCAAAAACCCCCTATTCAAAGGCAAAGAAGAAGAGGAAAGTAGTTGCACAGTACCCAACACAAGGAGAAATAGCATTACCCATCTATCCTTACAGGAGGCGAAGCTGCTCACTCCCCATACAGCCAGAAACATCCGCCCTAGTGCTGATGAAAATATATATATATATATATATATATATATATATATTACATATAAATACACATATATATATATATATATGTATAAAATGATGTGGAAAGTGCTATAGAATATAACGAGTTATACTATCCATGCATAATTCATTATATGGAAATACTAAATTTAGGGCCTTATTCATGAAGGGATAGCATCAGGTAGCGCCTTGTTAATGACAGGTAGCGACAGGTGAACGCCGGACACGGCACGCAATTACACATTTATCAAGCAGAATCTGTTGAGCGACTGGGATAACGCCATATAGCGTCCGATTCATCATTTTCACAACCTCAGCGAACAGCGCCGGCGTTCAGCCTTGCACAGCGCCACGTATTACCTCTCACTATCTGTCGCTCTCCCATACATTTCAATGGACGTTCCGTTATTTCTCTTTAAACAGGGTTTTTGTTTTATTAATTTTTTTTTTTATTCTCAAATAATGTTGGGATCTTTCCTGGCCTTGAAAAAGCCATTTTTTTATATTTTTATAAAATTTTATATATTTATGCAGAAATGACATTACAGGTCTGGCATTAAAGTGTTCATGTTACAATGTTATTACAATGTAATTGCATGTGTTTTTCGCTTTGTTACTGGTGGATAGATGCTGAAAAACAGACTTTAATCACACATCCTCTGAGCTTCAGAAAAGCATTTTTTAGCGCCGGAGTTGTGTGAGGCTGTTTTTTTGATGAATATGCTGTGAGTCGGTCGCACTGACCAGTCGCTAACATACGCTCCCATACAGCGCTGTACTGGTCATATAGCGAATTCTCACAATGTATTCATCAATGCTGCACAGCGATTGAGTCGCTCTGAACTAGCGAACCACGGCCGAGCACAGCGACTACTAGTGAGCGCTCTGAAAATGCTGCTACAGACGCTCATCTGTCGCTACCTGGCGTTAGTAATGAATCAGCCTGCCCGTCGGTCTGAACTAGCGAACCACGGCCGAACACAGTGACTACTAGCGGGCGCTCTGAAAATGCCTCGCTACATCTGTCGCTACCTGGCGTTAGTAATGAATCAGCCTGCCCGTCGCTCTGAACTAGCAAACTACGGCCGAGCACAGCGACTACTAGCGGGCGCTCTGAAAATGCCTGCTACAGACGCTCATCTGTCGCTACCTGGCGTTAGTAATGAATCAGCCTGCCCGTCACTCTGAACTAGCGAACCATGGCCGAGCACAGCGACTACTAGCGGCGCTCTGAAAATGCCTGCTACAGACGCTCATCTGTCGCTACCTCGCGTTAGTAATGAATCAGCCTGCCCGTCGCTCTGAACTAGCGAAGCACGGCCGAGCACTGCGACTACTAGCGGGCGCTCTGAAAATGCCTGCTACAGACGCTCATCTGTCGCTACCTGGCGTTAGTAATGAATCAGCCTGCCCGTCGCTCTGAACTAGCGACCCATGGCTGAGCACAGCGACTACTAGCGGGCGCTGTGAAAATGCCTGCTACAGACGCTCATCTGTCGCTACCTGGCGTTAGTAATGAAGCAGCCTGACCGTCGCTTTGAACTAGCGAACCACGGCCGAGCACAGCGACAACTAGCGGGCGCTCTGAAAATGCCTGCTACAGACGCTCATCTGTCGCTACCTGGCGTTAGTAATGAATCAGCCTGCCCGTCGCTCTGAACTAGCGAACCACGGCCGAGCACAGCGACAACTAGCGGGCGCTCTGAAAATGCCTGCTACAGACGCTCATCTGTCGCTAGGCGTTATCGATGAATCAGCCTGTTATTGTGGTTCAGTGGCCATTTTGCAAACCTGGCGCAGGTTGGCGATAAGAATTGCCAGCGCACCCGCTTGATAAATGGTGCGCCGCATTCACGCCGCATGTGTTTACACAAACAGCCGCAGCATGGCTCTCCATTTGCCAAATCGAAATTTTCGGAAGAACTATTTTTATCGGCCAGCGTTGGCGTTTTCTTTTCCTCGCTATAAGTGATGGATGAAATAAATTTTAATATTTATGAGTCGCCTTCGTGTTTTTCTTTTCTGAGTGGACCTGCTGCTTTGGAATGTATCGGATATGTTTGCCACACTAATGTCTTCATATTTCATCGCTAAACGCTTTCCCAGCGCACTGCTGCGCTGTCCCTGTTTATGAGTCAATATTAAAAATAGAGAGGATTTATTTCAAGTGCAGAGAGAAAGGATTCGATGATGTTGCTATAAACTGATCATTGAGTCATTTTACTATTTTTTTTTTAACTGCGTAATAAGGGTTCAGTGTGGGTGTGTTGTCTTACAGGCTGATTCGTTACTAGCGCCAGGTAACGGCAGATGTGCGTCTGCACAGCGGCGCTAGTGGTCGCTCTGAGTCGCTATAGTAACATCTCAGTCTACAGCTCAGTCTCTGTAGTAACATTGTCGGCGTTGATGAATTTGATGTGTGTGTCGCTATAACACCAGTACAGAGCTATATGGGAGCGAGAACGGTAGCGACTGGTCAGTGTGAGAAAAAGAAGAATGTTGGGCCGCACTCCTAAGACATAGCTTTTATTGCCATCAAGTTAAAATGATCAATTGTAGAAAACAGCGGTAAAATATCAAAGCCTTCCCAGTCCTTCTAACGCGTTTCGGGCTAGGCGCCCTTAATCATAGATAAATAATCAACTAAACAATGCTGTATATATACCTAGTAAATTGAAAATGTCTTACCTCTTCCCTCGACGCCTCCGCAGGCCACTTCCGGGTCTCGGCCGTCGTCGTCATCCCGCCGCCCGACGGCGCACAATGGTAACAAATCGCGGCCGGCTGATAGGTGGAAGAGACAGGCCAATGGGAGGAAGGGCGCGCTACATCATGCCGTGTCTCAATGGCGACAAAAGACGCCAGGCGGTGAAGACCCGAGGCAGACAAGCACGCCCCCTCCCCTGACGTTGTCACACACCATCCAGTACCCGGGCCCCAATCCATCGGCGTCACCCCACCCGACGGAAACACGAAATATGATGGAAAAAGACATGAACCTATCAGGTGGGGAAACGCCAAAGGGGGGGAAGAAAACCAAGATGCGTCGCCATGGCAGCCGGGGACGCCAGTCAGTGTGAGCGACTCAAACTATATTCATCAAAAAAACAGCCTTGTACAGCGCCGGCGCTGAAAATTGTGTCGCTGTTGCCCAGAGCGCCAGACGCTGTGTGATTAAAGTCCGTTTTTGAACACATATCCACTAGTAACAAAGTGAAAACGTATTGAATTACATATTTCATTGTGACATTAACACTTTAAAGTGGACAAACACCCAGGATTTTCACTATCCTGGGTTTTGGTCCACTTCCGCGGGGCACTCCGCTGCGTGAAACCCCCCAGAATGGCAGAAAAAACTCACCTCACCCCGCTCCTACGGCGCATGCGCGGGCCTCGTCCAGTCAGCGCGCTCAGAGCCGCTGTGGTTTGCACGTACAAGGGATGGACAACCACGGCTGCATCTCGCACTTCCCTCTAACAGGGAGCGCGCCCGCACCGGCCATTCACGCACGGGCGGCGCGGGCGTGCGCCCTGCCAGAGAGAAGCGCGAGATGTGGCGGCAGCCCGCGCATGCGCCGTTGGAACGGGAAGGTAAGGTGAATGGGGTGTCCTGGGGGGTTTTACGCAGCGGGGCATCCCGATTTCGGATATATATATCTTATAGATTCCCGGGCCGATCAGTCTGGGTGTTGGTCCACTTTAATGCCAGACCTGTAATGATAATTCTGCATAAAAAAATAAAAAATGTAAAAGTTTTCAAAAATGTATTTAAATAGGCCAGGAGAGGTCACACAATGATTTGATACAAAACAAAAAGAATTATTAAAAGAAAACCCTGTTTAAGGAGAAGAAAAGTAACGTCCAATGAAATGTATGGGAGAGCGTCAGGTAGCGACAGGTAATACCAGGCGCTCTGAAAGCTAGAGCGTCGCCGGGAACCGCTGAGCCATCTGTGATGATGAATCGGTCGCTACGTGACTCTGTAAGAGGCCCTCACCGGAATAGTCTTCATAAATGTGGTATTGCGTACAGCGCCCGGCGTTCACCTGACCCAACCTGTCGCTTACAAGGCGCTACCTGTAACTATCCCTTGATGAATAAAGACCTAAAGCTCATTGTGTCATTATTACGAGGGATGAGCAAACACATGGCGATTTGGCAATTTTGGTGGCCCATGTTCAGAACTTTAGTGAAAAGTTTGGTTTGGGACCCTAACTTGAATGCGAACCCAATAGAAGTCAGTGGTGACCCAAACTTGGCGATGGTGTAAAATGGCTGGTTGTTCAAAAGGCTGCTGTGGGTGGGGTGGTTTGCAGAGGCGGGGGTGGGTTGGTGGGGTTGGGTGGTGTGCAGAGGCGGGGGTGGGTTGGTGGGGTGGGGTGGGGTGGTGTGCAGAGGCGGGGGTGGGTTGGTGGGGTGGGGTGGTGTGCAGAGGCGGGGTGGGTTGGTGGGGTGGTGTGCAGAGACGGGGGTGGGTTGGTTGGGTGGTGTGCAGAGGCGGGGGTGGGTTGGTGTGCAGAGGCGGGGGTGGGTTGGTGGGGTGGGTTGGTGTGCAGAGGCGGGGGTGGGTTGGTGGGGTGGTGTGCAGAGGCGGGGGTGGGTTGGTGGGGTGGGGTGGTGTGCAGAGGCGGGGGTGGGTTGGTGGGGTGGGGTGGGGTGGTGTGCAGAGGCGGGGGTGGGTTGGTGGGGTGGGGTGGTGTGCAGAGGCGGGGGGTGGGTTGGTGGGGTGGGGTGGTGTGCAGAGGCGGGGGTGGGTTGGTGGGGTGGGGTGGTGTGCAGAGGCGGGGGTGGGTTGGTGGGGTGGGGTGGTGTGCAGAGGCAGGGGTGGGTTGGTGGGGTGGGATGGTGTGCAGAGGCGGGGGTGGGTTGGTGAGGTGGTGTGCAGAGGCGGGGGTGGGTTGGTGGGGTGGGGTGGTGTGCAGAGGCAGGGGTGGGTTGGTGGGGTGGGGTGGTGTGCAGAGGCGGGGGTGGGTTGGTGGGGTGGGGTGGTGTGCAGAGGCGGGGGTCGGTTGGTGGGGTGGTGTGCAGAGGCGGGGGTGGGTTGGTGGGGTGGGGTGGTGTGCAGAGGCGGGGGTGTGTTGGTGGGGTGGTGTGCAGAGGCGGGGGTGGGTTGGTGGGGGGGTGGTGTGCAGAGGCGGGGGTGGGTTGGTGGGGGGGTGGTGTGCAGAGGCGGGGGTGGGTTGGTGGGGGTGGTGGTGTGCAGAGGCGGGGGTGGGTTGGTGGGGGGGTGGTGTGCAGAGGCGGGGGTGGGTTGGTGGGGTGGTGTGCAGAGGCGGGGGTGGGTTGGTGGGGGGGTGGTGTGCAGAGGCGGGGGTGGGTTGGTGGGGGGGTGGTGTGCAGAGGCGGGGGTGGGTTGGTGGGGGTGGTGGTGTGCAGAGGCGGGGGTGGGTTGGTGGGGGGGGTGGTGTGCAGAGGCGGGGGTGGGTTGGTGGGGGGGGTGGTGTGCAGAGGCGGGGGTGGGTTGGTGGGGGGGTGGTGTGCAGAGGCGGGGGTGGGTTGGTGGGGGGGGGGGGTGTGCAGAGGCGGGGGTGGGTTGATGGGGGGGTGGTGTGCAGAGGCGGGGGTGGGTTGGTGGGGGGGTGGTGTGCAGTGGCGGGGGTGGGTTGGTGGGGTGGTGTGGTGTGCAGAGGCGGGGGTGGGTTGGTGGGGGGGTGGTGTGCAGAGGCGGGGGTGGGTTGGTGGGGTGGGGTGGTGTGCAGAGGCGGGGGTGGGTTGGTGGGGTGGGGTGGTGTGCAGAGGCGGGGGTGGGTTGGTGGGGTGGGGTGGTGTGCAGAGGCGGGGTGGGTTGGTGGGGAGGTGGTGTGCAGAGGCGGGGGTGGGTTGGCACTTATTAGCCTGGCACACCAAGCTAGAAAGCCCAGAGTCAAGGGGCCCAGCTGCCAGCCCCCGGCCATGGTGCATTACCAGCCCCTATGCTTTTTGTCATTGCCCCAGTGCTCTTTCAGAGGGTGGGGGTAATAGGGAAGGGGTACCTGCAAGCCAACCCACCGGCACAAAGGGCAGGAGGTTTGCAGCTTCTCTACCATGTAACTAGTATAAAGGTCCATTGGACCCCTTACTATTTCACAAATAGTTAAAGTAATAAATAAGAGACGACCCCAAAAAAAAATGATTCTCAATTTAACCTATACTTACCCATCTCTCCAGTGTCGGGGTCCCTCGCCATGTTCTCCACCGACAGTAGGGGTCATTCTGATCGGAATTTGAGACAATCCCCCCTGTGTGTTCTGCATCTGCAGCACAGCTACTGGGGTTCCCCTCCCTGTGACGGCTCTTATATGCTCAGAGGTGAGGCCTCTCATTATGTGCATGCAGAACATGCAGAGGTTTTTTCCAGTGAATCCCCTCCATGCCCTGCCCTTCAGTGATGCACATACTCAGGGGTCCGTTACGGTACAGGTGGGGGCGCCGTTTTGAATATTTGCCCCAGGTGCCCGAAAGCCTAGCTATGCCTCTTCCCTGGATCTCAGCCCCCGAGCATCCAGAGATGACAGGAGACCCTTTTCCATGCATGAGGATCTCCAGGCTGGGAGATATGCATGGGATTTTCCTAATTCTACATAACATTGAGGTATTCAAATGTCTAACTCTCCTGTTTGAAATATTGTGGTCGGAGAATGCTTATGGCAGGGAGTGTGTCCGACCATAGACTTCTTTCTCCATTTGAAGCATACGGGTCTCTGAGGAGTTTAGCTTTAGCTCACCTGACCCAACCTGTCGCTTGCAAGGCGCTACCTGTAACTATCCCTTGATGAATAAAGACCTAAAGCTCATTGTGTCATTATTACTAGGGATGAGCAAACACATGACGATTTGGCAATTTTGGTTGCCCATGTTCAGAACTTTAGTGAAAAGTTTGGTTTGGGACCCTAACTCGAATGCGAACCCAATAGAAGTCAGTGGTGACCCAAACTTGGCGATGGTGTAAAATGGCTGGTTGTTCAAAAGGCTGCTGTGGGTGGGGTGGTTTGCAGAGGCGGGGGTGGGTTGGTGGGGTGGGGTGGTGTGCAGAGGCGGGGGTGCCCGAAAGCCTAGCTATGCCTCTTCCCTGGATCTCAGCCCCCGAGCATCCAGAGATGACAGGAGACCCTTTTCCGTGCATTAGGATCTCCAGGCTGGGAGATATGCATGGGATTTTCCTAATTCTACATAACATTGAGGTATTCAAATGTCTAACTCTCCTGTTTGAAATATTGTGATCGGAGAATGCTTATGGCAGGGAGTGTGTCCGACCATAGACTTCTGTCTCCATTTGAAGCATACGGGTCTCTGAGGAGTTTAGCTCCTCAGGGTGTATGGGGAGTGGGTTCTTTGTTAATGGGCTTGAGGGACCTCCTGATGTGGGCTACTTCCAATAACTCCAAATGAGACCGACTTTATGAAAAGGGCACTTCCTTTATTAGCAGGACTTCAGGTACACTTTAGGCTTCACAGCAGGTCATAAAGTCTTTCCACAACAGTTTCCTTAGCAGTTTCCATAGCACAGCATTACATCCAGGTGGACTCCAACAGGTGGTGGTCACTCATCCTGATCCCATAGCAGAATACTGAGGCCTTAGCTTCCTCCATCAGCATCTTGGGTGGAATGGCTCACCTTCTCCTGTGGTCACTTGTTAGGTATGAATGTGGCTCCTCTGCTCTCTCCTTCTCTCTGCGACTGCTACCAGTGACTCTGCTGGTACCTTCCTCACTCCCGGTTACTACAATAGAGAACTACATCTTGCAGATCTGTAGAACTGTCTCTTCTTGCAATAACTCTCCTAATATAGATTCCCTAACTTGCCTCTAGAACCTTCTCTAGTTTCTACTCACCTTAGCCAGTGGCAGCTCAGCTGTACTCCTATGTGGTTAGGTTTCAGTCCAAACGTTTGGTAGACCTGCAGTGTCACAACTCAATAGCTATCCAACAGTGCCATCTTGTGGTGATGTAGCGCAACTGCAGGGCAGATATGAACCATCACATTGAAGAACCACAAAGATAATGGCTGAATACTTTCCGCCGGCTACACATTCCTGCTTAGGTGCGAATCTTATCAGTGGGGGCACCTTTGAAGCCTAAGCCCTTGTTGGGGGTGCTGGGATGTGTGAGCTATGTATTTTAAATAAGATCTGTGGAGTCGTCCAGAGATAGAATTATTATATTAATACCCCACAGGGTTATCCCTCTTTTATCACTAAAATTGGCCCAATGATTTGTTCTATTCAAACATTAAAGCGGTTCCGCGCCCGTTTTCTAACAAACGGTTGCGGGACGTTGCTGTGACAGGCTTGTGGGGTCATCCAGATTGACCACCGATGGCCAGTCGGCAGACAGCATTTTGGGTGGGATTAAGGTGAAGGTAAGGATTTCAGGATGTTGTGGGGGTCATTGCGCCGGGGGGACTTCATCTATCTGGATGTCCTACTGAGCCAGTCACAGTGCCGCCTCTCCCCTGTTTATTAGAAAACGGTTGTAAGACCACTTTAAAATGGAACAAAACCCAAGATTTGGACTATCCCGGGGTTTAGTCCTGTGGTAGTATCAAAAATCATGCTCACACCTTTGTGTGCTCGAAAAGAGATTGATTAAAGAGGAACATTGCAGGTCTCGGGGAGTTAATAAAAACTACCCGAACTGGCTTGCTCGCCCCTCCCCCCCACATTTGAGACATTTGAAGAGGGACAGAGAAGGGTGAGTACGGCTAAGGCTTTGCAGCCTTCACTCAGCTCAGGACAGCTAAGGAGAAGGGGGGGGTGTAAAAGGGACAGGAATTCTGCTGGATGTCTTTGTTTTAAAAACCGTCAACATCCAAAAGGCAGTAAGGGAAGGGGGAAGGATGGAGGAACATCAGAAAAGGTCTGATATTCCTCTTTAAAAGCATTGGGTAATTATTATTTGGGGAATTCTCCATTAATGTGTAAATGGTGTTGCTATTCCCACTTTGGTCACTAGAGTATTAGACCATAAATTGAAAAGAATATCAGAACCTGGGTGTAGGATATGGCATAAGACACATTTGGGGGACAACAGTAAACTTCTGAGATTAGTTTCCGCCACTATCTTCACCTCTAGACAAGCCCGGGACTCGCCGGACACGGTTGCCCCAGGTCTTACAATGCGCAAACAATAACAGCTGAGGGCTAGACCTGTAGGTGGGTGAGAATAACTGGGGTTCGCAGGGGGTCAGACAAAGCAAGGGTCATACACGGGAAGTCAGTCCAACAGGCATCAATGCAGAGGGGCCCCTGTACCCACAAGCCAAGGAACCCCAGTCCCCAATGCTATAGCCCTGGCATCATGGTTGGGGAGGCCTCAGCAGGGATGTCTCGGGCTAACCAGGGGCTGGTAAAATCCAGGGATGATCTTTGGCCCCAGTCCGCCACTGGTCAGAGGGCAGGCCGATGGTCAAAAGAGGCGCGTCGCTAGAGACAATGCCATCCAAACTGGTGTCGGAGGACACAGGTGAGGAGCAGGTGAATGGATCATCGTGACAGGAGGTTTTTGAAGAAAAAAACCTCAAGCTACAATGTATAGAGCAGAGATATTATAAAAGGGGAGGCCAGAGGGATAGATGGGGAGATCATGCATAACCATGCTAAGGGGAAGGTTAGAGTAACCTCGCTGCGTTTCACCGGTGGAGCTGCTACAGAGCTGAGGCCCAGGTGTAGTTGGAACCGAGTAGGAGGACGCGGGCTCAGTTGCAGAGAGATCGAGAAGGCTGAAGTGTGGGGAGTCTACGTAGAGAGAAGAGAACCCTGGTGGGAGAGAGAACCCAGGGGGGTCCTGGCATTGGATGTGACAGAGGAGGCGCCCCTTAGGAGTAGTAAGGATCCTAAGAGACAGGCCGCGATGAGGACTCCACTAAGCCTGAGACTCGGGTAAGGTGTGGTTGCCCCTGTCCCTGCAGTGACTGTTGTGTAAGGAAGAAGCCCTTGTGTTGGGGAGGTATACGGTCCTGGGTGCCTTTGTTAATGGGCTCCTGATGTGGGCTTACTTCCAATAACTCCAAATGAGACCGACTTTATGAAAAGGGCACTTACTTTATTAGCAGGACTTCAGGTACACTTTAGGCTTCACAGCAGGTCATACAGTCTTTCCACAACATTTTCCATTAGCGGTTTCCATAGCACTGCATTACTTTCAGGTGGACTTCAAAAGGTGGTGGTCACTCATCCTGATCCCATAGCAGAATACTGAGGCCTTAGCCTTTCTCCATCAGCATCTTGGGTGGAATGGCTCACCTTCTCCTGTGGTCACTCGTTAGGTATGAATGTGGCTCCTCTGCTCTCTCTTTTCTGCGACTGCTACCAGTGTCTCTGCTGGTACCTTCCTCACTCCCGGTTACTACAATAGAGAACTACATCTTGCAGGTCTGTAGAACTGTCTCTTCCTGAGGTAACTCTCCTAATATAGATTCCCTAACTTGCCTCTAGAACCTTCTCTAGTTTCTACTCACCTTAGCCAGTGGCAGCTCAGCTGTACTCCTATGTGGTTAGGTTTCAGTCCAAACGTTTGGTAGACCTGCAGTGTCACAATTCATTAGCTATCCAACAGTGCCATCTTGTGGTGATGTAGCGCAACTGCAGGGCAGATATGAACCATCACATTGAAGAACCACAAAGATACTGGCTGAATACTTTCCGCCGGCTACACATTCCTGCTTAGGTGCGAATCTTATCAGTGGAGGCACCTTTGAAGCCTAAGCCCTTGTTGGGGGTTGCTGGGATGTGTGAGCTATGTATTTTAAATAAGATCTGTGGAGTCGTCCAGAGATAGAATTATTATATTATTACCCCACAGGGTTATCCCTCTTTTATCACTAAAATTGGCCCAATGATTTGTTCTATTCAAACACTAAAGCGGTTCAGCGCCTGTTTTCTAACAAACGGTTGCGGGACGTTGCTGTGACAGGCTTGTGGGGTCATCCAGAATGACCACCGATGGCCAGTCGGCAGACAGCATTTTGGGTGGGATTAAGGTGAAGGTAAGGATTTCAGGATGTTTTGGGGGTCATTGTGCCGGGGGGACTTCATCTATCTGGATGTCCTACTGAGCCAGTCACAGTGCCGTCTCCCCCCTGTTTATTAGAAAACGGTTGTGAGACCACTTTAAAATGGAACAAAACCCAAGATTTGGACTATCCCGGGGTTCAGTCCTGTGGTAGTATCAAAAATCATGCTCACACCTTTGTGTGCTCGAAAAGAGATTGATTAAAGAGGAACATTGCAGGTATTGGGGAGTTAATAAAAACTACCCGAACTTGGCTTGCTCGCCCCCCCCCCCCACATTTGAGACATTTGAAGAGGGACAGCGAAGGGTGAGTACGGCTAAGGCTTTGCAGCCTTCACTCAGCTCAGGACAGCTAAGGAGAAGGGGGGGGGTGTAAAAGGGACAGGAATTCTGCCGGATGTCTTTGTTTTAAAAACCGTCAACATCCAAAAGGCAGTAAGGGAAGGGGGAAGGATGGAGGAACATCAGAAAAGGTCTGATATTCCTCTTTAAAAGCATTGGGTAATTATTATTTGGGGAATTCTCCATTAATGTGTAAATGGTGTTGCTATTCCCACTTTGGCCACTAGAGTATTAGACCATAAATTGAAAAGAATATCAGAACCTGGGTGTAGGATATGGCATAAGACACATTTGGGGGACAACAGTAAACTTCTGAGATTAGTCTCCGCCACTATCTTCACCTCTAGACAAGCCCGGGACTCGCCAGACACGGTTGCCCCAGGTCTTACAATGCGCAAACAATAACAGCTAGAGGGCTAGACCTGTAGGTGGGTGAGAATAACTGGGGTTCGCAGGGGATCAGACAAAGCAAGGGTCATACACTGGAAGTCAGTCCAACAGGCATCAATGCAGAGGGGCCCCTGTACCCACAAGCCAAGGAACCCCAGTCCCCAATGCTATAGCTACAGCATCATGGTTGGGGAGGCCTCAGCAGGGATGTCTCGGGCTGGTAAAATCCAGGGATGATCTTTGGCCCCAGTCCATCACTGGTCAGAGGGCAGGCCGATGGTCAAAAGAGGCGTGTCGCTAGAGACAATGCCATCCAAACCGGTGTCGGAGGACACAGGTGAGGAGCAGGTGAATGGATCATCGTGACAGGAGGTTTTTGAAGAAAAAAGCCTCAAGCTACAATGTATGGAGCAGAGATATTATAAAAGGGGAGGCCAGAGGGATAGATGGGGAGATAAGGGGAAGGTTAGAGTAACCTCGCTGCGTTTCACCGGTGGAGCTGCTACAGAGCTGAGGCCCAGGTGTAGTTGGAACCGAGTAGGAGGACGCAGGCTCAGTTGCAGAGAGATCGAGAAGGTTGAAGTGTGGGGAGTCTACGCAGAGAGAAGAGAACCCTGGTGGGAGAGAGAACCCAGGGCTCCTGGCATTGGATGTGACAGAGGAGGCGCCCCTTAGGAGTAGTAAGGATCCTAAGAGACAGGCCGCGATGAGGACTCCACTAAGCCTGAGACTCGGGTAAGGTGTGGTTGCCCCTGTCCCTGCAGTGACCGTTGTGTAAGGAAGAAGCCCTTGTGTTGGGGAGGTATACGGTCCTGGGTGCCTTTGTTAATGGTCTCCTGATGTGGGCTTACTTCCAATAACTCCAAATGAGGCCGACTTTATGAAAAGGGCACTTACTTTATTAGCAGGACTTCAGGGACACTTTAGGCTTCACAGCAGGTCATACAGTCTTTCCACAACATTTTCCATTAGCGGTTTCCATAGCACAGCATTACATCCAGGTGGACTTCAACAGGTGGTGGTGGTCACTCATCCTGATCCCATAGCAGAATACTGAGGCCTTAACCTTTCTCCATCAGCATCTTGGGTGGAATGGCTCACCTTCTCCTGTGGTCACTCGTTAGGTATGAATGTGGCTCCTCTGCTCTCTCTCTTCTGCGACTGCTACCAGTGTCTCTGCTGGTACCTTCCTCACTCCCGGTTACTACAATAGAGAACTACATCTTGCAGGTCTGTAGAACTGTCTCTTCCTGCAATAACTCTCCTAATATAGATTCCCTAACTTGCCTCTAGAACCTTCTCTAGTTTCTACTCACCTTAGCCAGTGGCAGCTCAGCTGTACTCCTATGTGGTTAGGTTTCAGTCCAAACGTTTGGTAGACCTGCAGTGTCACAATTCATTAGCTATCCAACAGTGCCATCTTGTGGTGATGTAGCGCAACTGCAGGGCAGATATGAACCATCACATTGAAGAACCACAAAGATACTGGCTGAATACTTTCCGCCGGCTACACATTCCTGCTTAGGTGCGAATCTTATCAGTGGAGGCACCTTTGAAGCCTAAGCCCTTGGTGGGGGTTGCTGGGATGTGTGAGCTATGTATTTTAAATAAGATCTGTGGAGTCGTCCAGAGATAGAATTATTATATTATTACCCCACAGGGTTATCCCTCTTTTATCATTGAAATTGGCCCAATGATTTGTTCTATTCAAACACTAAAGCGGTTCCGCACCCGTTTTCTAACAAACGGTTGCGGGACGTTGCTGTGACAGGCTTGTGGGGTCATCCAGATTGACCACCGATGGCCAGTCGGCAGACAGCATTTTGGGTGGGATTAAGGTGAAGGTAAGGATTTCAGGATGTTTTGGGGGTCATTGCGCTGGGGGGACTTCATCTATCTGGATGTCCTACTGAGCCAGTCACAATGCCGCCTCTCCCCTGTTTATTAGAAAACGGTTGTAAGACCGCTTTAAAATGGAACAAAACCCAGGATTTGGACTATCCCGGGGTTCAGTCCTGTGGTGGTATCAAAAATCATGCTCACACCTTTGTGTGCTCGAAAAGAGATTGATTAAAGAGGAACAGCTTGGGCCACTCGTAGTGAATATCTTGAGCATTTCGATGTTTATAGTAAAGATAACGTGTTAAAGATCATGGGAAAGTGAAGGGCCGGAGCAGACCTCGTGGCCAACAATCACGTTCCGCTGCCAGTTGCCTGTGTGATGAAAAATGAAGATTTCCCCCTTGAAGTTCTCTTTCCCATTTCAACACGCAAATCAAGATAAAGCGTTTTCCCCAGGAGTCTGTTGCGACGTATCCCTGATGTAATGCGCTGTGTGGCCTTGCGGGTCAGTGCACTTAGGGGTTTATTCATCAAGGGATAGCGGCAGGTAGCGCTTCGTAGCGGCAGGCAGCGTCTGGTGAACGCCGGACGCTGTACGAAATGCCACATTTATGAAGGCGATTCTGGTGAGCGCCTCTAACAGCGCCATGTAGCGTGCGATTCATCATCACAGACGGCTCAGTGTATAGCGCCGGCGCTCTAGCTGTCGCTGTCCCATACATTTCAATGGCCGTTCCTTTTCTACTGTTTAAACAGGGTTTTTTTGTTTTTCATTTATGTTTTTTTCTCTCAAATCATTGTGTGACCTCTCCTGGCCTATTAAAATACATTTTTGAAAACCTTTTTTTGATTTTTAATATTTTTATGCCGAATTGTCATTACAGGTCTGGCGCTAAAGTGTTAATGTCACGGTGTTATAACAATGTCATTCCATGTGTTTTGGCTTTGTTACCGGTGGATATGTGATCAAAAACAAACTTTAATCACACAGCGTCTGTCGCTCTATGCTACAGCGCCCAGCTTTAGAGCGCCGACGCTGTGTGCGTGTCCTTTTCTGAAAATTATGTTGCGTCGGTCGCACTAAGCTTGAGCTACCTTTCGCTCGCTGCAGCGCTGTGCTGGTGTTAGAGCGCCCAACATACATCACATTCATCAATGCTGGACAGGTTACTACAGCGACTGAAGCGCCCAATAGCCGATCACAGCGTCTTAGCGCCTCTGTACAGATGCTCATCTGCCGATACCTGGCGCTAGTCATGAATCAGCCTAAAACTTTAAAGGAAAACTTCTTTCTTGTTAGAGTTTTGTTGTTCTGTCTTATTGGGGTCGATTCATAGCCTGGTGAGAAAACTCACTTCTTTTAAAGGAGAAAAAAATTACCATTCACTTTAAAGTGGACCAAAACCCAGGAGAGTTAAAAGTTTTGACCATCCTGTTTTTTTTTTCCTCGATTCATAGCCTGGTGAGAAAACTCACTTCTTTTAAAGGAGAGAATGGGGTCGATTAAGAGCCGGTGAGAAAACTCACTTCTCTTTTAGAAGAGCAAATTGCCATTGACTTTCATTGTCTACCTTGGGGCTGATTCAGAGCCAGTTGAGAATTTACACCCAGTAGACAATGAAAGTGAATGGCAGTTTTTTTTCTCTTAGAAAAGAAGCGAGTTTTCTCAGAGAGCTCTGAATCGACCCCAAAATTGCCATTCACTTTAAAGTGGACCAAAACACCCAGGATAGTCAAAAGTGTTGACCATCCTGTTTTTTTATCTCCTTTCCTCAAGGGCACCCCGATCGGGAGTGCCCCGCTGTGTGACCCCCCCCCCCCAGATCAGCAGCAACTCACCTTTTCCCGTTCCCATGGTGCGTCTAAGAGCCTTACAGGGAGCGTGCTCGCAACGGCCTTCCACAAATGCCTGGCACGTGCACTGCTAGAAGGAAGCAGAGGATGCGGCTGTCAGAGACGCTGCTCTTAGATGCGCTGTGGGGACCGGGATAAGGTAAGTTGGCTGCGCCGATCTGGGGGGGGGGGGGGTTCACACAGCCGGGGAAAGGACCAATACCCAGGATAGTTAAAATCCTGGGTCTTGGTCCACTTTAATTGTCTAATGGGTCCTTTCCCCCGGGGGAAAGGACCAATAATCAGGATAGTTAAAATCCTGGGTTTTGGTCCACTTTAATTGTCTAATGGGTCCTTTCCCCCGGAGGAAAGGACCAATAATAAGGATAGTTAAAATCCTGGGTCTTGGTCCACTTTAATTGTCTAATGGGTCCTTTCCCTTGGCAATAATCAGGATAGTTAAAATCCTGGGTTTTGGTCCACTTTAATTGCCTAATGGGTCCTTTCTCCCCGGGGAAAGGACCAATAATCAGGATAGTTAAAATCCTGGGTTTTGGTCCACTTTAATTGTCTAATGGGTCCTTTCTCCCCGGGGAAAGGACCAATAATCAGGATAGTTAAAATCCTGGGTTTTGGTCCACTTTAATTGTCTAATGGGTCCTTCCCCCAGGGGAAAGGACCAATAATCAGGATAGTTAAAATCCTGGGTTTTGGTCCACTTTAATTGCCTAATGGGTCCTTTCTCCCCGGGGAAAGGACCAATAATCAGGATAGTTAAAATCCTGGGTTTTGGTCCACTTTAATTGTCTAATGGGTCCTTTCTCCCCGGGGAAAGGACCAATAATCAGGATAGTTAAAATCCTGGGTTTTGGTCCACTTTAATTGTCTAATGGGTCCTTTCTCCCCGGGGAAAGGACTAATAATCAGGATAGTTAAAATCCTGGGTTTTGGTCCACTTTACTTGTCTAGCGAGTGTACATTTTCACCTGGCTCTGAATCAGGTGACAATGAAAGTCAATGGCAGCTTTCTCATCTAAATAGGGAAGTGAGAAACTGGCTCTGAATCTACTTCATTGTTTTCCTCTTCTGGAATGTAAAATAAACCTGTGTGTTAAAATTGCCCCCCTCCCCCTCCAGACCTGTGATTAACCCGTCAGTACGCTGTCTCCCAGCTTCTTATTTTCCTGTGGCTCTGTGTTGCTCAAGTGGGGGTGGCTTTCCTGGCCTAGATAAAGCCCTCAGTATAGTTTCTGACTACAAATCCCAGAATCTTTCTGCTGGTAAGCTCATCAGCAGCTTTTGGCAGCAGCAATAATGACCTCCCCAGGTGAGAACACCGTCAGGAACTCTTTAGCTACCGGAACAAAAGATTGGGATCTCCTCATCTGAAGAGGCTGAAATGGAGCAGGAGGGGTTAAAGCCGTAAGTTCAGGAGCTTAGAGTGTTGGCTTTTTTTCCCCTAGCCAATCAGATGATCAGCAAGCCAGAGTAAGGGCCTTATTTATCACGGGCTAGCGCCAGGTAGTGTCTGACGAGCGCCAGGTACCGCCAGCTATCGGCGGCTACCGACTCAAGTACGCCCGGCGGCGGTCACAATGACGCATTTATCAAGCAAAATGAGGCTAGCGCCGGCGAGAGCGACGGCTAGCGCGGGATTCATCATGTAGCCGACTGGAACGAACAGCGCCGCTGCAAATTCCTTCACAGCGCCAGGTATGACCTGTCGCTCCCAGGCGATGTCCAATGCATTTCAATGGAGCAATGTTTAATTATATCATAATTAATTGGTATTTTTTTTTTTTTTTTTTAATGTCAAAAATTCTGAGACCACTTCTGCAATGTTCGGTTTTTTTTTAAAGTAAAAAAAAATAAAAAAATAAAATTTGTGCAGAATTGATCTTACAGGTCTGATATTAATGTATTCATATTACAAAATGATTCCAAAAACATGTATAACGTTACAATCAAAAAATATGGTTGTTTAGGGGTTAAAAACTAGTTAACACCCATCGCCGCCAGCGCTCTGGGGTTTAAACAAGGAATGGACAGCGACAGCACATTCGGAGCGTCATTTTTTAATGAATATGAAGCAAGCCGTTCGCTCTGGCCATTCGTTGTCAGGCGCTCACATACAATGCTGAACCTGTGAAACAGCGACCCCTAAGCCCGTATTCAACATTACCGCACACCGACTCAGTCGCTGTCATCAAGCAAACGCCGGCCAAGCACAGCGAATACTGGCTGGCGCTGTAAAAATCACGCTACAGTCGCTCATCTGTCGCTACCTGGCGCTATTAATGAATCGGCCTCCCCGTCTCTGCCAGGTACAGCAAAACACACCAGTTAGTGTCCGTTGCTAGAGAAAATGTTTTCTTTCCTAAAACAGTTGCAAATAGAAAATGAAAATAAAAATAACAGAGTTTAATGTCTCTAAATGTAAAATCCTGCACTTGGGTAGAAGGAATCCCTGCTCTGAGCACCGTATGGGCAGCACTGTGTTATCCAGGACCTCGGAGGAGAGAGATTTAGGGATACCGATCACTGATAGCTGCAAGATGATTGGACAGTGTAGCCAGGCAGTGGGAAAAGCAAGCAGGATGCTCGGCTGCATAGCTCGAGGCATCACCAGTAGGAAGAGGGAGGTTGTGATGCCGCTGTATAGCGCCCTGGTGAGGGCACAGCTAGAATACTGTGTGCAGTTCTGGAGACCTCCCCTGCAAAAAGACATTATTCAAATAGAACGGGTCCAAAGGCCGGCAACAAAAATGGTGGAAGGACTTAAACTTAAAACTCATCAGGAGAGACCTAAAGAACTTAATTTGTACAGTCTGGAGGAAAGAAGGGAGAGGGGACATGATGGAGACCTTTATATATGTGACAGGAGGGAATAAGGTTCAGGAGGGAAGTGTTTTTAAGAAGAAACTTAACAATAGAACAAGGGGCCCAACCTGAAGCTAGTCGGGGGGAAGATCAGGAGCAATGTTAGAAAATATTATTTTACAGAAAGAGTAGTAGATGCTGGGAACAAACTTCCAGCAGAGGAATCAACAGTCACTGAATTTAAACATGCCTGGGATAAGCACACATCTATCCTAAGATCAAGACAACATACAGTATACACATAAGATACAGAGAACATACAGTATACACATAAGATACAGAGAACATACAGTATATACATAATATACAGAGAACATACAGTATACACATAAGATAAAGAGAACATACAGTATACACATAAGATATAGAGAACATACAGTATATACATAAGATACAGAGAACATACAGTATACACATAAGATACAGAGAACATACAGTATATACATAATATACAGAGAACATACAGTATACACATAAGATAAAGAGAACATACAGTATACACATAAGATAAAGAGAACATACAGTATACACATAAGATATAGAGAACATACAGTATATACATAAGATACAGAGAACATACAGTATACACATAAGATACAGAGAACATACAGTATACACATAATATACAGAGAACATACAGGATACACATAAGACACAGAGAACATACAGTATATACATAAGATAAAGAGAACATACAGTATACACATAAGATACAGAGAACATACAGTATATACATAAGATACAGAGAACATACAGTATACACATAATATACAGAGAACATACAGTATACACATAAGATACAGAGAACATACAGTATACACATAAGATAAAGAGAACATACAGTATACACATAATGTACAGAGAACATACAGTATACACATAAGATACAGAGAATATACAGTATACACATAATATACAGAGAACATACAGGATACACATAAGATACA
This sequence comes from Gastrophryne carolinensis, assembly GCA_027917425.1. NCBI lineage: Eukaryota > Metazoa > Chordata > Amphibia > Anura > Microhylidae > Gastrophryne > Gastrophryne carolinensis. Next base: position 183,406,742 of record CM051243.1, on the reverse strand, counting down.
GAGAACATACAGTATACACATAGGATACAGAGAACATACAGTATACACATAATATACAGAGAACATACAGGATACACATAACATACAGAGAACATACAGTATACACATAAGATACAGAGAACATACAGTATATACATAAGATAAAGAGAACATACAGTATACACATAAGATACAGAGAACATACAGTATATACATAAGATACAGAGAACATACAGTATACACATAAGATAAAGAGAACATACAGTATATACATAAGATACAGAGAACATACAGTATACACATAAGATACAGAGAACATACAGTATACACATAAGATACAGAGAACATACAGTATACACATAAGGGCAGACTAGATGGACCGGAAAACGGAATTACCCTTTAACCTTTCAGTACCAGCCTAGCTAGAGATATACGTTTAACTGTGAATTTTGCAGGAATTTTCAGGAAAATTATATATAATTATATATTGCTTGGGTTTTGGTTTGGGCTTTCACATGAAATGTCTTGTTTGTTTGTAATTTTTTTCACTGCTTTCATAATAGTTTTTGGTTAAAAAAATGTGAAAAAAATAATTTTTACATTTTTTGCAATTTTTTAATTAAATAAAACAATGTTGCATGTAAAAGCCACATTTCTCCTGATTACAGAGTTGCCACATATGTTTGGGTAGGCACCGATTCCTGCCCAGGATTAAAACAAAAAATATTGGCCTAGGGTCCCTCCTCTCCAAGTCCTTTCCGGTCTCCCATGCTGCAACAGAAGAGGGGGTGTGGGCCATATGCCACGCCTACATCAAAGAACGGGAGCACCACAATAATAACAGGATATCTCCAAACACTTTATTAGAATACAATTGCGCCATAAAAACAACAAATACCACACGAGACACTTTAAAGACAAAGCTGGACCTTCTCAATATTTACCCAATTAAAACACTCAAAACAAAGCGAATATGGTGAGCGCCTCTAACAGCGCCATGTAGCGTCACATGTATTATTACAGGCGGCTCAGTGTATAGCACCTCTAACAGCGCCATGTAGCGTCACATGTATTATTACAGGCAGGTCAGTGTATAGCACCTCTAACAGCGGCATGTAGCGTCACATGTATTATTACAGGCAGGTCAGTGTATAGCGCCTCTAACAGCGCCATGTAGCGTCACATGTATTATTACAGGCAGGTCAGTGTATAGCGCCTCTAACAGCGCCATGTAGCGTCACATGTATTATTACAGGCAGGTCAGTGTATAGCACCTCTAACAGCGTCATGTAGCGTCACATGTATTATTACAGGCGGCTCAGTGTATAGCACCTCTAACAGCGCCATGTAGAGTCACATGTATTATTACAGGCAGGTCAGTGTATAGCGCCTCTAACAGCGCCATGTAGTGTCACATGTATTATTACAGGCAGGTCAGTGTATAGCGCCTCTAACAGCGCCATGTAGCGTCACATGTATTATTACAGGCAGGTCAGTGTATAGCGCCTCTAACAGCGCCATGTAGCGTCACATGTATTATTACAGGCAGGTCAGTGTATATCGCCTCTAACAGCGCCATGTAGCGTCACATGTATTATTACAGGCAGGTCAGTGTATAGCGCCTCTAACAGCGCCATGTAGTGTCACATGTATTATTACAGGCAGGTCAGTGTATAGCGCCTTTAACAGCGCCATGTAGTGTCACATGTATTATTACAGGCGGCTCAGTGTATAGCACCTCTAACAGCGCCATGTAGCGTCACATGTATTATTACAGGCAGGTCAGTGTATAGCGCCTCTAACAGCGCCATGTAGTGTCACATGTATTATTACAGGCAGGTCAGTGTATAGCGCCTCTAACAGCGCCATGTAGCGTCACATGTATTATTACAGGCAGGTCAGTGTATAGCGCCTCTAACAGCGCCATGTAGCGTCACATGTATTATTACAGGCAGGTCAGTGTATAGCGCCTCTAACAGCGCCATGTAGCGTCACATGTATTATTACAGGCAGGTCAGTGTATAGCGCCTCTAACAGCGCCCTGTAGCGTCACATGTATTATTACAGGCAGGTCAGTGTATAGCTCCTCTAACAGCGTCATGTAGCGTCACATGTATTATTACAGGCAGGTCAGTGTATAGCGCCTCTAACAGCGCCATGTAGCGTCACATGTATTATTACAGGCAGGTCAGTGTATAGCACCTCTAACAGCGTCATGTAGCGTCACATGTATTATTACAGGCAGGTCAGTGTATAGCACCTCTAACAGCGTCATGTAGCGTCACATGTATTATTACAGGCAGGTCAGTGTATAGCGCCTCTAACAGCGCCATGTAGCGTCACATGTATTATTACAGGCAGGTCAGTGTATAGCGCCTCTAACAGCGCCATGTAGCGTCACATGTATTATTACAGGCAGGTCAGTGTATAGCGCCTCTAACAGCGCCATGTAGCGTCACATGTATTATTACAGGCAGGTCAGTGTATAGCGCCTCTAACAGCGCCCTGTAGCGTCACATGTATTATTACAGGCAGGTCAGTGTATAGCTCCTCTAACAGCGTCATGTAGCGTCACATGTATTATTACAGGCAGGTCAGTGTATAGCGCCTCTAACAGCGCCATGTAGCGTCACATGTATTATTACAGGCAGGTCAGTGTATAGCACCTCTAACAGCGTCATGTAGCGTCACATGTATTATTACAGGCAGGTCAGTGTATAGCACCTCTAACAGCGTCATGTAGCGTCACATGTATTATTACAGGCAGGTCAGTGTATAGCACCGGAGCTCTAGGCTCAGGAGCGCCATGTAGTACCTGTCGCTTAGTGTCGCTCTCCCATACATTTCAATGGGGCTTCATTAGTTGTGTATAAATAGCGTGTTTGGCAATTTAAATACTCTTTTTTTTTGCTCCAATCATTGTGTGACGTCTCCTGGCTGCAAACAAACACTTTTATACATTTTTAGAACTTTTTCTGTTTTTATGCAGAATTGTCATTACAGGTCTGGCACTAAAGTGTTATTATCACAGTGTTATAACAATGTCACTCCATGTGTTTTCGCGTTGTTACTGGTGGATATGTGTTCAAAAACAGACTTTAATCGCACAGCGTCTGGCGCTCTATGCTACAGCGCCCAGATCGAGAGCGCCGAGCCTGTGTGTGTGTCCTTTTTTGATAAGTATGGTGTGGAGCGCCGAGAGTCGGTCGCACTGAGTTAACTGTACCTCTCGCTTGCTGCAGCACTGTACTGGCATTAGAGCGCCCAAAATACATCACATTCATCAATGCCGGCCAGGTTACTACAGCAACCGAGACGCTCTGATACAGCGCCCAATACATTTTTACAGCATCTACTAGCGGTCGCTGTAAACGCCGCTATACAGACACTCATCTGCCGATACCTGGCGCTAGTAGTGAATCAGCCTCCATGTGACACCATATTGGCACACTGTGCCCCACCGTTATATGGGCGGTGCGGTATCATTGCACGTAGTGCAGGGAAATTTTGGGGCCTTGTGAAGTTCCTGGGCCCTTTTTTTCCCGCAAGTGTTCTACTTTACATTTCGGTTTCAAGAAAAATGGGTAGCACCACTTGTTGAGATTATGTGCTCACTACAACCAAGAGGCTGATTTATTAATAGCGCCAGGTAGCGACAGTTGAGCGACTGTAGCGGTATTTTCACAGCGCCCGCTAGTAGTTGCTGTGCTTGGCCGTTGTTCGGTTGTTGATAGCGACTCAGTCGGTGTGCAGTAATGTTGAATACAAGGTGATGAGTCGCTATTTGACAGGTTCCGCGCTGTATGGGAGCGCATGATAGCGAATGGCCAAAGCGACCGGCTCCCACCATATTCATTAACAAATCACGCTCCAAAAATTCTCGCGCTGTAAAATGCATGTTTAAACCCCAGAGCGCTGGCGGCGATGGGTTAAAAGTAGTTTTTTAACCCCCAAACAACCATATTTTGGGAAACCAAAAAAAATCAAGTTTATAAAAACATTTTGTAATATGAATACATTAATATCAGACCTGTAATATCAATTCTGCACAAATTTTTTTTTTTATTTTTTTCTTACCTTAAAAAAAATATCTAACATGGCAGAAGTGGTCACAGAAATTTTCACATTAAAAAAAAAAAAAAAAATTTAACAATTAATTATTAATATTTAAAGATTGTTCCATTGAAATGCATTGGAGAGCGCCAGGTAGCGAGAGGTCATACCTGTCGCTGTTCAAGGTCGGACGCTGGCGCTGTGGGCTGAGGCTGAAATAATGATGAATGAGTGGCTATATGGCGCTATCTCAGTCGCTAAGCAGGATCGGCTTGATAAATGTGTGATTGTGGTGGGGAGCCGGCGTTCTCGTGGCGGGGCCCGTCATTACCGGCCGCTCACCAGTCGCTACCTGTCGCTATTCCTTCATAAGTAAGGGCCTCAGTCTCTGTTCAGTAATGTTGAATACATTTTGAGGAGTCGCTATTTGACCAGTACAGCGCTGTATGGGAGCGTATGGTAGCGACTGCTCATAGCGAACGACTCATATTCAGCAAAAAAACAGCCTCACAAATCTCTGGCGCTGAAAAATACTTGTTTGAAGCCCAGAGCGCAGGAGGCGGTGTGATTAAAGTCTGTTTTTCAGCATCTATCCACTAGTAACAAAGCGAAAACATATGGAATTACATTGTAACAACATTGTAACATGAACACTTTAATGGCAGAGCTGTAATGTCATTTCTGAGGGAAAATATAAAAAAAATTAAAAAAAAATGCTATTTCAATGCCAGAAGAGGTCACAGAATTATTTGTGATTTTTTGAAAAAAAAAAAAAAAAAAAAAAACAAATACCCCGTTTAAAGAGAAGAAAAGGTTCGTCCATTGAAATGTATGGGAGAGCGACAGGTAGCGAGAGGTCATACCTGGCGCTATGCAAGGCTGAACGCCGGCGCTGTTCGCTGAGGCTGTGAAAATGATGAATCAGACGCTACATGGCGCTATCCCAGTCGCTAAACAGATTCTGCTTGATAAATGTGTAATTGCTGCCGTGTCCGGCGTTCACCAGTCGCTACCTGTCGCTACCTCTCATTAACCAGCCACTACCTGACGCTATCCTTTCTTAAATAACCCCCTAAATATATACATACAGTGATACTTAGAGCCTTATTCATGAAGAGATAGCGACAGGTAGCGACTGGTGAACGCCGGACACGGCAGCAATTACACATTTATCAAGCAGAATCTGTTTAGCGACTGGGATAGCGCCATGTAGCGTCTGATTCATCATTATCCCAACCTCAGCGAACAGCGCCAGTGTTCAGCCTTGCACAGCGCCAGGTATGACCTCTCGCTACCTGACGCTCTCCCATACATTTCAATGGACGATCCTTTCCTTCTCTTTAAACTGTGTTTTTGTTTTTTTTTGTTTTTTTTTAAATCTCAAATAATTCTGTGACCTCTCCTGACATTGAATAAGCAGTTTTTTCACATTTATTTTATTTTTTATATATTTCTTCAGAAATGACATTACAGGTCTGCCATTAAAGTTTTCATGTTACAATGTTATAACAATGTAATTCCATATGTTTTCGCTTTGTTACTAGTGGATAGATGCTGAAAAACAGACTTTAATCACACCGCCTCCTGCGCTCTGGGCTTCAAACAGCGCCAGAGATTTGTGAGGCAGTATTTTTGCTGAATATGGTGTGAGTCAGTCGCTATGAGCAGTCGCTACCATGCGCTCCCATACAGCGCTGTACTGGTCAAATAGCGACTCCTCACAATGTATTCAACATTACTGGACAGCGACTGAGTCGCTATAAAGTAGCGACCCACGGCTGAGCACAGCGACTACTAGCGGGCGCTCCGAAAATGCCTGCTACAGGCGCTCATCTGTCGCTACCTGCCGCTAATGATGAATCAGCCTCTATGTTGTGAGTCGGTCGCTATGACCAGTCGCTACCATGCGCTCCCATACAACGCTGTACTGGTCAAATAGCGACTCCTCACAATGTATTCAACATTACTGGACAGCGACTGAGTCGCTATAAAGTAGTGACCCACGGCTGAGCACTGCGACTACTAGCGGGCGCTCTGAAATGCCTGCTACAGACGCTCATCTGTCGCTACCTGCCGTTAGTGATGAATCAGCCTCTGATTTGCTATAAAGTAGCGACCCACGGCTGAGCACTGCGACTCCTAGCGGGCGCTCTGAAAATGCCTGCTACAGACGCTCATCTGTCGCTACCTGGCGTTAGTGATGAATCAGCCTGCCCGATAAATGTAGAAAACTCATTAACTGTGGACTCAAAAAGAATAAAAAGCCAGTTGCTATGAAGAGATTGCGCTACAAACACATAAGAGCAGATACAAAACCAAATATTGCAGCAATGAAATCCCGGGGATATCAGCGGCAGAGGACGCAATGCAGGCGAATCCACCATATCGGTTTGCTTGGCTTCTAGCGGCGCTATTGGACAGACGGCTTGTATACTGGACGGATAATAATGGTCTGTGTTGGGTGACACAGGTAAGAGACTGTGTTGTGCCGAACGAGACAAAAAGTCTCCCTCTGGCCGCACACAGACGCGCATTGTGCCGCCGCAAATCGGTCAACAGTCAACAGACCCCATGCGGGACGGCATCCCGTAAATGGCTTGTTTTGTTTCACCCTGTGATATACGCTGGAGGCTTAAGCTAAGTGCCCCCCTCCCCCGCACCCCACACTATTATATCTGATCAAGATTGATCAGCTGGAGGCTCGCACAGGCTTCCTTTATTACTCCGATACTCCTGTACAAAGATGGCGCTTGTGGCCCCTTATTAGCCGCTTAGGGGGGGAGAACGCAAACATGTCAAAGGTTGTTCTTGTAATGAATTGTTGCTGCGAGGAGGCCAACATTTTTTTTTTTTTTTTTTAAGGTGATAGGAGGTAATGAGCACTGGCTTTACTGAAAATAGGTCGGATTTACTTGGGGCTTAAAGCGGACCTTCACCCTGAATAAGAGCCTATCTTGTATGTTTCCCCCACCCTGTACATACAGATTGCCCGCATTAATCCGGACCTTCACCCTGAATAAGAGCCTATCTTGTATGTTTCCCCCACCCTGTACATACAGATTGCCCACATTATTCCGAATCTTTACCCTGAATAAGAGCCTATCTTGTATGTTTCCCCTACCCTGTACATACAGATTGCCCGCATTGATCCGGACCTTCACCCTGAATAAGAGACTATCTTGTATGTTTCCCCCACCCTGTACATACAGATTGCCCGCATAAATCCGGACCTTTACCCCGAATAAGAGCCTATCTTGTATGTTTCCCCCACCCTGTACATACAGATTGCCCGCATTAATCTGGACCTTCACCATGAATAAGAGCCCATCTTATATGTTTCCCCCACCCTGTACATACAGATTGCCCACATTAATCCGGATCTTTACCCTGAATAAGAGCCTATCTTGTATGTTTCCCCTACCCTGTACATACAGATTGCCCGCATTGATACGGACCTTCACCCTGAATAAGAGCCCATCTAATATGTTTCCCCCACCCTGTACATACAGATTGCTCACATTAATCCGGACCTTCACCATGAATAAGAGCCTATCTTATATGTTTCCCCCACCCTGTACATACAGATTGCCCACATTAATATATTTTAAGTTTTTAGTCACTTACTTATTATTCTTTCCCCCAATGAGCTGCAACTCTGTTCAGGACTTTAGGATATGGGCGCCGCCATCTTGACTCAGAAGCATCACACTTACTGAATCTGTATGTACAGTGTGGGGGAAACATATAAGATACGCTCTTATTCAGGGTGAGGGTCCGGATTAATGTGGGCAATCTTTATGTACAGGGTGGGGGAAACATACAAGATAGGCTCTTATTCAGGGTAAAGGTCCGGATGAATGTGGGCAATCTGTATGGACAGGGTGGGGGGAACATATAACATAGGCTCTTATTCAGGGTGAGGGTCCGGATTAATGTGGGCAATCTGTATGTACAGGGTGTGGGAAACATATAAGATAGGCTCTTATTCAGGGTGAAGGTCCGGATTTATGTGAGCAATCTGTATGTACAGGGGGGAAACATATAAGATAGACTCTTATTCAGGGTGAGGGTCCGGATTAATGTGAGCAATCTGTATGTACAGGGGGGGAAACATATAAGATAGGCTCTTATTCAGAGTGAAGGTCCGCATTAAAGGGAAAGTCCAGTTTTCATGACATTTTTAAAAGTGTGAATTTTGTGTCAAAAGGATGTCTTTAAAGTGGACTAAAACCCAGGATTTTGACTATCCTGGGTTTTGGTCCTTTCCCTAATGTGTGACACCCCCTAGATTGCGCAACTCACCTCTTCCCGGTCCTACGGCGCTTGTGCGGCCGCTCGTCTAATCAGCACGCTAGGAGCCACTGACATCACACCATCAAAGCCAGCGTTTAGGGCCAGCGCGCTGGAGGCCGCACCCCCCGCTTCCCATGCCGGCCATTCACAAATGCCTGGTGCGGGCACGCGCCCTGCTAGAAGGAAGCGGGGATGCGGAAGAGGCTCGCACATGCATCGTTGGACCGGGAAGCAAGATAAGTAAACAGGGCGGGTTTGAATGTCCCCAGGGAGGGAATTGGGCCAATCACACTGGGTTTTGGTCCACTTTAAGGTGCTGACCTCATCTAGTATTGTTTTAATTAATTTCTTCTTTTGCTAAAATGTGTGTTTTATGAACCAAGTCTGTACACCAAGACCTACAAGAAGAGAGATGCGAGTCCTGTACATACAGAACACTGCTGCTGAGTATAGGTAAGTGTGAGTGAGCTAAAAAGAAAGAAAGTTAACCCTCTGCACACTCATACTATTGAAAAGCCTAGCTAACACTTGTTAAGAACATGGACTGTTAGTTAACATAGAGGCCGATTCATTAATAGCGGCAGGTAGCGACAGTTGAGCGACAGTAGCGGTATTTTCACAGCGCCCGCTAGTAGTCGCTGTGCTTGGCCGTTGTGCGGTCGTTGACAGCGACTCAGTCGGTGTGGCGTAATGTTGAATACAAGGTTACGAGTCGCTATTTGACAGGTTCCGCGCTGTATGGGAGCGCATGATAGCGACTGGCCCTAGAGACCAGCTCCCACCATATTCATTATCAAATCACGCTCCAAAAATTCTCGCGCTGTGAAATGCATGTTTAAACCCCAGAGCGCTGGCGGCGATGGGTTAAAAGTAGTTTTTTAACCCCCAAACAACCATATTTTTGGAAACCAAAAAAAAAGGTTTTTTTTAATAATTTAGTAATATGAATACATTAATATCAGACCTGTAATATCAATTCTGTACAATTTTTTTTTTTTTTTTTACCTTAAAAAAATATCTAACATGGCAGAAGTGGTCACAGAATTTTCCACATTAAAAAAAAAAACATTAATAACAATTAATTATGAATATTTAAAGATTGTTCCATTGAAATGCATTGGAGAGCGCCAGGTAGCGAGAGGTCATACCTGTCGCTGTTCAAGGTCGGACGCTGGCGCTGTGGGCTGAGGCTGGAATAATGATGAATGAGTGGCTATATGGCGCTATCTCAGTCGCTAAGCAGGATCGGCTTGATAAATGTGTGATTGCGGAGGGGAGCCGGCGTTCTCGTGGCGGTGCCCGTCATTACCGGCCGCTCACCAGTCGCTACCTGTCGCTATTCCTTCATAAATACGGGCCTCAGTGTGAGTGAGCTCCCTCATCTCAGCAGCAGCCATAGCAGCAGTGTTCTGTGTGTACAGGACTCAGGATCTACCGTACAAGAAGAGAGATGCGAGGCCTGTACATACAGAACACTGCTGCTGAGTATAGGTAAGTGTGAGTGAGCTCCCTCACCTCACCTGTACAGTCACCAATGGCAACAGATTGGTTCCATAAAATACACTCTTGCTAACATAAGAAAAAAAAAAAAACTACTTAAATAAAAATATACACTTTCAATGAAAGTGGACTTTCTCTTTAACCCTTTAATTGCCAAGCCTGTGAAAATGACGGGGGTGCCTCTCCGACCGTCAACAGGCGGTGGATTTCACATCCCCGCCGGGGGGGGGGGGGGGCTCTGAATGCCATTTCTATGTCTTCAGCGGGATAGAGGATGCCCGTTCCCTGCCCTGTGGGCCGGCTTCTGGCGTCTTGCAGACCGCTGCAGGGAGGGGCCTTTTATACCGGGAGTGAGATGACATCACTTTCCTAGTATAAAAGGCTGCTACTGGAGGCTGCCAGCGAGCAGAGGCCGGGAGTGATCGGCGGGCGCCTGGTGCAGGGGACTACGATCTGTGTCTCCAGTCTGTATTATTTTTGTAACTTTTAGACCCCTATATCAGTTCACCTACCATTAAGCGGATGGTGCCCGGGGCTGGTTTCGCTGGAGAGGGGGGGAGGGGAGTTTAAACTTTAAAAATTAAAAAGAAAAGTCTTAAACAAAATGGGAATGCACTACCCAAGGTTACGTGTGCTCACGTGTGTCCAAACTATAAAACAGAGGAGGGGGTGTGGCCAAAATGCCCCGCCTACCTCAAAGAACGGGAGCACCACAATAATAGCAGGATATATCCAAACACTTTATTAGAATACAATCCATTGAGGAGTATTTTGTTGCAGGTTAATAGTTGTTTGGCACTGGGGGGGGGCACCACCAAGGGGAATATTCAGGGCCGGCGCTAAAGGGCGGCAAACTCGGTCACGTGCCAGGGGGCCGCGAAGCCAGGGGGGCCCACCTCGCAGGCCCAGGGGGGGCCGTGATCCTTCCTTACTCCTTCCTTCCTCCCATTGTCGCTCCCTTGCATTTTCTTATCCACTATGCTTCCTTCCTTTCTTTCCTCCTTCTATTTCTCCTTTTTCTTTCTTTCTTTCTTATATTCTTTCCTTCTTTCTCTTTATTTCCTTCCTTTCTTTCCTTTTTTCTTTCTCCCCTTCTTTCTTTCTTTCCTTCTTGTTTTCTTTCTTTATTTCCTTCTTGTTTTCTTTCTTTCTTTCCTTCTTGTTTTCTTTCTTTCATTCTCTTTCTTTCTTTCTCTCTCTCTCTCTCTCTCTATATATATATATATATATATATATATATCTATTTCTTTTTTCTTTTATTTCCTCTTTCTTTTCGTTCTCCCTCTCCTCACATTCTCCCTCTATTTTTTTCTCTTTCTACCCTGCTTTCTGCCTTTTTTTTTCTTTTCGTCTTTTTCTTTCTCTCCTTCTTTCTTTCTTTCCTTCTTGTTTTCTTTCTTTCTTTCCTTCTTGTTTGCTTTCTTTCTTTCCTTCTTTCTTTCTTTCCTTCTTTTTTTTCTTTCTTTCATTCTCTTTCTTTCTTTCTCTCTCTCTCTATATATATATATATCTTTTTCTTTTTTTCTTTTATTTCCTCTTTCTTTTCTTTCTCCCTCTCCTCACATTCTCCCTCTATTTTTTTCTCTTTCTACCCTGCTTTCTGCACCCTGCTTTCTGCCTTTTTTTTTTCTTTTCGGCTTTTTCTTTCTCTTCTTTCTTTTTTTTTTTCTCCCTAATTCTATTTCTCTTGCCCTTTTTACTTTTCTTTTTCATTTCGGGGCATGTAATGTGACACAAGGGGCCCACTAAGACTCTGTTGCCCCGGGGGCCCAAAAAAGCCCGGAGCCGGCCCTGGGAATATTGATTGTATTTCATTTTCTTAGGCTATTTAGCGCCAGCTCAGTGCGTACGGCACTCGACGCTCTAAAGCTGGGCGCTGTAGCATAGAGCGCCAGACGCTGTGTGATCAAAGTTTTGGAACACATATACACAGGCCAAGGTTGTGGCCGGCACAGAACATTTGCATGCCTCCCAACTGTCCCGATTTTCCCGGGATTGTCCCGATTTTTGAGAAGGATCCCGCGGTCCCGGAACATTACCAAATGTCCCGGGACGCCCTGCGCTGTGACAGCCCAGGGCCGCAATGACGCCGGCGCGAAGATAACTTCCTGGCGCGTGGGGTGAGAGAGTGGGGCGGGCGCACGGGGGTGGGGGGGCAGGCACACGGGGGTGGGGGGGCAGGCGCAGGGGGGTGGGGGGGCGGGCGGTATGCTGGTTTGGGGATAATACGTACCGCATGCAGGGGTGAAGGCAGCCGACATTGCTGGAGCTGGAGAGCGTGGCTGGGGCGTGGCCGGGGCGTGACGGGGCGTGGCCGGGGCGTGACGGGGGTGTGGCCGGGGCGTGACGGGGGCGTGGCCGGGGCGTGACGGGGGTGTGGCCTGGGGCATGGCTTGTCCCGCTTTGACGTTTTCAGAAGTTGGGAGGTATGCATTTGTAGGTCTAGGCAGGCTAAGGCTGGGGGCAGGCAGAGCAGGTTCATAGTCAGGAACTCCACCAGAAACACCCACACAAGATTTTTTGGATACAGTGGAGGTCTCTTTTTGGAACCCAGCATGGGGCTATAAAGTGGACCAACACCCAGGATTTTCACCATACCGGGTTTTGGTCCACTTCCGCGGGGCACCCCGATCGAGCTCAACTCACCTCACCCCGCTCCTACGCGAGCGCTCGTCCAATCAGAGCGCTCAGAGCCGCTGTGGTATGTACGGACAAGCGACGGACAACCACAGCGGCTCTGAGTAGGGATGAGCGGACGAACCGGAATTCGCTCCGAATTTCAGGGCAAATTCGATTCGGAACGAACCCGAATTTTTTTTGGTTCGTGCCGATCGAATTTTCCCTGAAATAAAAAAAAAAAAAAAATGGCGGCATGGTGGGAGCGTGGAGGTCGGCGCCGCTCTCAGGCGCCCTCTGATGACGCGTCCTCTGATGACAGCTGAGAGCGGCGCCGGCCTCCACGCTCCGACCATGCAGGTAAGTGTTTGCTTTGTAAAAAAATGGCGGCATGGTGGGAGCGTGGAGGTCGGCGCCGCTCTCAGGCGCCCTCTGATGACGCGTCCTCTGATGGCAGCTGAGAGCGGCGCCGGCCTCCACGCTCCGACCATGCAGGTAAGTGTTTGCTTTTTAAAAAAATGCCGGCATGGTGGGAGCGTGGAGGTCGGCGCCGCTCTCAGGCGCCCTCTGATGACGCGTCCTCTGATGACAGCTGAGAGCGGCGCCGGCCTCCACGCTCCGACCATGCAGGTAAGTGTTTGCTTTTTTAAAAAATGCCGGCATGGTGGGGGTGGCTTCCGCCGCCCGCTGACAGGCGTAGCCGGCCTGCCCGCTCCCACCATGCCGGCATTTTTTTTTTTTCAGATGAGCGATTCGTGAAAGTTCGATTCGGGCGAACCTGAATTTCTTGGGGAAATTCGTCGAATCGCCCGAATCGAACTTTCAAGAAGTTCGCTCATCTCTAGCTCTGAGCACGCTGGAGGCCGCGTCTCGCGCTTCCCTCTAACAGGGAGCGAGCCCGCGCCGGCCATTCACAAACGGCCGCCCTGCTAGAGAGAAGCGCGAGATGCGGCCGCGGCCCGCGCATGCGCCGTTGGAATGGGGTTAAGGTAAGGTTTCTGGGCGTCCTGGGGGGTTTCACCCCGATTTCGGATGCCCCGCGGGGAGGGATCTGATCGGCCCGGGAATCTTATAAAGCGTTGGTCCGCTTTAACTGGTGAATAATTTTCGTTCCTCGGATACACCGTATGAATTCTTTAACCTCTGTTTCCCACAGAACTTCCAGTGTAATGAAGCCATGTTTGAGGCAGTGGAGCAGCAGGACCTTGAGGCGGTTCAGATCCTCCTGTACCAGTACACAGCAGAAGACCTGGACCTCAATACTCCCAACAGCGAAGGCTTGACCCCTTTGGATATTGCTATCATGACCAACAATGTGCCCATTGCCCGGACTTTGTTAAAAGCTGGAGCCAAGGAGAGCCCGCACTGTGAGTAAAAAAATTCTGTATATACAAGTTATACGTTGACTTTTGATTGGCTTTGTCTGGGGCCCGTACATTTTCTAGGGACCTTTTAAACCACCTTTTGCAACAAGGTGTTTGGGACTGGATGCATTTTATTTTTTTACCTTCAATTTTTTTTAAGCAATAATTTTTGCTTCGTGTAAATATGTAAGAATCAGGGTTGGATAAAGTGTGGTGGAGGCCCCTGGGCACAAGATCTGGTGGAGGCCCCAGATACAGTATTATTTTTCCTAATAGTCCAGCCGAGTGACTGATTGGCAGTTGTCTGGCACCCGCCTACTTACTGGAACGTCAGATGGAGTCCCTTGTGCCCCCCTTGTGCGGGTGTGTGCTGCTCGGGAACTCCTGCTTTGCCATTCTGGGTGGGGGGTAGTGTAGTCGCCCGGCTGGTTCCCTGCATTGAGCTGCCAGCGGCTGTGCTTGGTGGCTTATGTGCAGTGACAGCTCTGCACCCATCACTGTAGCGTTGGTGATGGCGGCTTTTCTGCTCTAGACTCTCCGTTCTGCCCTGTGGTGGCTTTGGCTGCTTAGCCGAGGGGGCCCCACTGCCGCCGATAGCTGGCCCCGGGTCCCGTCAGACCAGAGGCTGAAAAGCCTCCTTCACCAGACCATAACTCAAAGGTTGGTGGAGGCCCCCTTTGCAGGGCAGGTGGTGGAGGCCCTGGGGCACCCCTGGCACCCCCTCATAATCCGGCCCTGTCCATATAATAATCCTCATTTCGCGCCTCTTTAGCCTTTTAAAAAGTTGCATTGTCCCGCAACGAAACGCGTTAGGTAGGAGGACGGCGTCTGACACGGGGAAGGACTTGCAGTACATATTTCACAGCACTCATCCTGCCATCTCTGCAAACGGCCGTAGTGGAGGTGGAAAAGGAGGGATCAGCTGGGATTTTATTTATTGACATGCCCTAAAACTTCGTGGATATTGTAAGTGCATTTTAACTATTAAATTGCTATGATGAAATGACAGAGTTGCACTAGGTTCCTTTTTCTGTGCTCTCTTTTCTCGATCCATATGAGTCATAAGTCTTCCTATGGAAATCATCCTGATTACAAGTGATTGGTGATCTGGCAGTCTATTGAGTATTTGAGGAGCACATATAAATCTGGAAGCTGGTAAGCTGATACCCAAAAGGTGGTGGGCACGTGTGGAAATTGAAGTAATTACAGATGTGCATGCACCGTGGGAGAACTTTTTGAACTGTCCTTTTGGATGTGCTGATATGTGCATTCCTTATTGCTCTGTGCCGTAAAAACATTTATTTAGGGCCTTATTTATCAAGGGCTAGCGCCAGGTAGTGTCTGACGAGCGCCAGGTACCGCCAGCTAACGGCGGCTACCGGCTCAAGTACGCCCGGCGGCGGTCACAATGACGCATTTATCACGCTAAATGAGGCTAGCGCCGGCGAGAGCGTCGGCTGGCGCGGGATTCATCATGTAGCCGACTGCAACGAACAGCGTCGCTACTAATCCCATCACAGCGCCAGGTATGACCTGTCGCTCCCTGGCGCTCTCCAATGCATTTCAATGGAGCAATCTTTAAATATTCATAATTAATTGATTTTATGTTTTTTTTTTTTTTTTTTTAACTGTCAAAAAATCTGTGACCACTTCGGCAATGTTAGATATTTTTTTTTAAGGTAAAAAAAAAAAAAACAAATATGTGCAGAATTGATATTACAGGTCTGATATTAATGTATTCATATTACAAAATGTTTAGAAAAACTTGTATAATTTTTACATAAAAAAAAAATGGTTGTTTGGGGGTTAAAAACTACTTTACACACATCGCCGCCAGCACTCTGGGGTTTAAACAAGGAATTCACAGCGCGAGAAATTTTTGAGCGTGATTTGTTAATGAATCTGCAGCAAGCCGTTCGCTCTGGCCATTCGCTGTCAGGCGCACCCATACAACGCAGAACCTGTGAAACATCGACCCCGAACCCCGTATTCAACATTACCGCACACCGACTGAGTCGCTGTCAACAAGCTAACGCCGGCCAAGCACAGCGAATACTAGCTGGCGCTGTGAAAATCACGCTACTGGCGCTCATCTGTCGCTACCTGGCGCTATTAATGAATCGGCCTCCCCGATTGCATTTGAACTTTATATGGATGAGAAGTTCTGGCACGTGGTAGCAACAATCCTAAGATTGATTGATTGTTAAGATTTGTTTTTGTAAGATTTTAGCGCAGTGTTTTTTTTCCATATAATAATTATATTGCTGCATATTCATAACCTGCTTGGTGGCTTATGTGCAGTGACAGCTCTGCACCCATCACTGTAGCGTTGCTGGCGGCGTCTTTGCTTCTCTAGACTCTCCGTCCTGCCCTGTTCAGATGCAGGGGGCCCCCCCACTGCTGCCGATAGCTTTGTTGCCGGCCCATCAGACCAAAAACTGAAAAGCCTCCTGGACCAGACTTCTTAAACAAGAAGGTGCACCACCTGTAAATCCAATTCCATCTGTGCTCACCCAAAGGCAATAGCAACTACACAAAATGGAGTGGACGTGGAGCCATGCCACACCTACCTCCAAAAATGGGAGCACCACACTAATAGCAAAAGTAAATCACTTTTATTGGAAGAAATACATAAACCTTAAAACAACACATAAATATATGAGACACTTAAAAACACACTGCTCCTCCCTTTCCAATAATCCCACAATTGCAACAATAACACTGTGTGAATCAAAGAATATAAGGGTTGTGTTAGGGCGAGCGCTGCGTTTTCCCCGCGCAGCGCTCCCCGCCGTGCCTCTCCTCGGGCGAGCGCTGCGTCCCCTTCCTGCAGCGCTTCCCGCTGTACTACCATCAGGGCGAGCGCTGCTGGCCCCCCAGGCTGCGCTTCCCTCTTACCTGGTCCCCGCGCTTCTTTCTCTGGCCGGCATGGCCGCCGGCTTCCTCATGCAGCTGCATTTCCGCCCTCCCTGCGCGCACGTCCCCGGTCTCTAGGGGGCGCGCGCGTCAACATTCACAAATTTAAAGGGCCAAGGCACTGATAATTGGTGTCTGGCCATCCAATCTCCTTTCGGCTCTTCCCATAAATTGGACCCTGCCTTACTTCCTGTACCGGATCTTCGGTGTTCTTCCGTGAATGACAGTCGCTGTATTGCTTGTTTCCACGTGTATGACCTCGGCTTGTTTCTCCGCTATAGAACCTGCGCTGCCAGCCCTGACCCCGGCCTTCTTCTTCGACCACTGTTTGTCTCTGCTGCACGTCACCTCAGCTGATTGTGGAACTGTGCCGCTGTTGGGGGGTAGCGACCTGGGAGTCACCTGCCGCACAAGTCCATCCCGCCTTGCGGTGGGCTCTGGTGAAAACCAGTGGCTCCTTAGACCCCGCTCCCCTGACGCGGTATCTGCCAAACAGTTCTGCAGATCCAGCGGGTCCACTTCTTCGCACATTCAACCCGGTGCGTAACAGGTTGATTCAGAGCCCCTTTCTCATCATTTTTTTGCGTGAAAATTTCTGTTCTCGTCCATTTTTCCACCTCATCTGATTCAACAAAACATTTTTTTCTGCAAGAATTTTTATGTGAAATGTTTTCTTTTTTGTGTGATTTTTTGTTTGCTAGTCATACCTCCAAAAAAATGTTGATAAAGGGGATTTGAATCAACCCTATAATGTGACGGGAGAGCCCCAAATGGTCAGTCTTGTGCTGGCACAAATACCTAAACCAGACCCTGAGCGAAACAATCAATGTCCAAAATATCAAATAATAAAGGGACCAGTGCAACACCTCTATACACAAGTGCTATTCGTGACAATGTCATGTAAATATATAGACCAGGCTATAACACAAAGATTGGTGGAGACTCCAGGGCACACGTCCCTTCCATGCCCTCATAATCTGGCCCTGGTAAGAAAGGTGCTTACACATTTACCACTGGCGGATTACGATCACCTGGCTTGCCTATTATCAGCCAGTGGCATTTCTGCTGCTTCCTGGCCAGGAAACCACTGTGCTCCAAGACTGAGGCTGTATCATTAGGGGGAGGACATGGGCTGGGGTTTGCTTGGCTCCAAGACCGAGGCAATGTCATTAGGGTGAGGATATGGGCTGGGGTTTGCTTGGCTCCAAGACTGAAGCTATATCATTAGGGTCAGGACATGGGCTGGGGTTTGCTTGGCTCCAAGACTGAGACTATATTATTAGGGTGAGGACATGGGCTGGGGTTTGCTTGGCTCCAAGACTGAGGCTATATCATTAGGGTCAGGACATGGGCTGGGGTTTGCTTGGCTCCAAGACTGAGACTATATTATTAGGGTGAGGACATGGGCTGGGGTTTGCTTGGCTCCAAGACTGAGACTATATTATTAGGGTGAGGACATGGGCTGGGGTTTGCTTGGCTCCAAGACTGAGGCTACATCATTAGGGTGAGGACATGGGCTGGGGTTTGCTTGGCTCCAAGACTGAGACTATATTATTAGGGTGAGGACATGGGCTGGGGTTTGCTTGGCTCCAAGACTGAGACTATATTATTAGGGTCAGGACATGGGCTGGGGTTGCTTGGCTCCAAGACTGAGGCTATATCATTAGGGTCAGGACATGGGCTGGGGTTTGCTTGGCTCCAAGACTGAGACTATATTATTAGGGTGAGGACATGGGCTGGGGTTTGCTTGGCTCCAAGACTGAGGCTACATCATTAGGGTGAGGACATGGGCTGGGGTTTGCTTGGCTCCAAGACCGAGGCAATGTCATTAGGGTGAGGACATGGGCTGGGGGTTGCTTGGCTCCAAGACTGAGACTATATTATTAGGGTGAGGACATGGGCTGGGGGTTGCTTGGCTCCAAGACTGAGGCTATATTATTAGGGGAGGACATGGGCTGGGGGTCGCTGGGCTCCAAGACAGAGGCTATATCATTAGGGGGAGGACATGGGCTGGGGGTTGCTTGGCTCCAAGACTGAGGCTTTATCATTAGGGTGAGGACATGGGCTGGGGGTTGCTTGGCTCCAAGACTGAGGCTATATCATTAGGGTGAGGACATGGGCTGGGGGTTGCTTGGCTCCAAGACTGAGGCTATATCATTAGGGTGAGGACATGGGCTGGGGGTGCTTGGCTCCAAGACTGAGGCTATATCATTAGGGTGAGGACATGGGCTGGGGGTTGCTTGGCTCCAAGACTGAGGCTATATCATTAGGGTGAGGACATGGGCTGGGGGTTGCTTAGCTCCAAGACTGAGGCTATATCATTAGGGTGAGGACATGGGCTGGGGGTTGCTTGGCTCCAAGACTGAGGCTATATGATTAGGGTTAGGACATGAGCTGGGGTTGCTTGGGTGAGGGGATAGAGTGGTGAAGGGGATGTGGGGCTGAGATTGGATGGAAATGTTAGTAAAAGTAGCAGCCCAGACTACCCCAAAGAAATGCCGCCCACCGAGCGTTTGCCCGGGTCTCCCTATGGCCAGTCCACCCTGTTTACCACCCACCAATGTCACCATTTCTTGGGGTTTTTGTAGTAGATCAGTAGTAGAGGAAATAGTGGCATGGGTGGGTGGTAAATATTTAGGCACCTTTCTGTGTCTAGTGGCTTTAGTAAAGCTTTAATGTTGCTTTTAAAGGAGCACTATCGTGAAAAAATGGGCCAACAATAAAAATCCATATAAATATGCTGGATGGTGGGAGGACGGGGGGTCCCTTATACACTCTGCTTCAAAAAATATCAAGCCAGGCTTGTTTTTTATTTTTATTAATGGAAGGAAAAGGTAATCGGGTGACAGGTTCTGTCACCCCTAATACACTAAGAGGCCGATTCATTAATAGCGGCAGGTAGCGACAGTTGAGCGACTGTAGCAGTATTTTCACAGCGCCTGCTAGTAGTCGCTATGCTTGGCCGTTGTTCGGTTGTTGATAGTGACTCAGTCGGTGTGCAGTAATGTTGAATACAAGGTGACGAGTCGCTATTTCACAGGTTCCACGATGCATGGGTGCGCATGATAGCGACTGGTCAGAGCGACCGGCTCCCACCATATTCATCAAAAAATCACGCTCAAAAAATTCAAGCGCTGTGAAATGCATGTTTAAACCCCAGAGCGCTGGCGCCGATGTGTTAAAAGTAGTTTTTTAACCCCCAAACCACCATATTGGAAACCAAAAAAAAAAAATATTTTAAATAATTTAGTAATATGAATACATTAATATCAGACCTGTAATATCAATTCTGTACAATTTTTATTTTTCATTTTTTTCCCTTAAAAAAATTATCTAAAATGGCAGAAGTGGTCACAGAATTTTTCACATTTAAAAAAAATAAAAAAAAATTAATAACAATTAATTATGAATATTTAAAGATTGTTCCATTGAAATGCATTGGAGAGCGCCAGGTAGCGAGAGGTCATACCTGTCGCTGTTCAAGGTCGGACACTGGCGCTGTGGGCTTAGGCTGGAATAATGATGAATGAGTCGCTATATGGCGCTATCTCAGTCGCTTAGCAGGATTGGCTTGATAAATGTGTGATTGTGGTGGGGAGCCGGCGTTCTCGTGGCGGGGCCCGTCATTACCGGCCGCTCACCAGTCGCTACCTGTCGCTATTCCTTCATAAATAAGGGCCTAAATCTGTCACTCCTGGATCTTATTCCTACCAGGAGAAGAAAACCACAAGCTTGGTGGGAGTTTTATTCAGATCGAGATTTAAGTGACCCCCTCCTCTTATTAGCCGGTGTGTTTATATGGCTTTTTAATATTACACAATTTCGCGATAGTGCTCCTTTAATGTTCCGTAAAATGTTTTTGCTATTTTGCACATAACAGCTTGGAATGTTGCAATAAAATAAGTCGTCCTGATCACCCTGATCTAATAGGTTTAGGTGTTATTATAAATTCATTTTTGGGGTGGTTATGGCTCTGGCTTACCAAGGTCTTTCCTTGGCTCCAGTGGTGGTGGCTCTGGTGTTCTCCCCTACATCCAGAAAGCCGGCTCTCTTCTTGACTGTGCAGTCTTCGGCTGTTGGTCGGCAGCTGATTAGCTGCCACGCTGCCGCCAATTCAGTCTGCAGGCCACCGCAGGGTGATGACGGGGCTGTGCTCAGGCATTCTGGCATGCCCCCAATACTGTGATTGGGCAGGGAAGGTTGCCAGCCTGATGTCACGGCCAGCATATCTGTAGATTCAGGAATGGGTTGGCACCATAAAGGGGAGGGCACCAGAACCTCCGTCGCCACCAATGCCAGGAGGAGACCCGCTGGATGATGATGACACTGCCCAGCACTGGAAATAGGAAGTCACTATTTTTTTTGTTTTATTTTGGGGTTCGGATTCGTAACCACGAATCGGCACATAATTTCTATAAGGATAAATTAATTTTTTGCCCCTAAAATCGAACTGAATTTTGAATCGATCTTGATAGGATAAATGATTACGTGAAGTTTCTACTATTCTGCTGCCCGAATGTGGCTTCCTAAGGATCTTTTGCTTTAGAGCAGGGGTACTCAACCACTTCTTGTTAAGGTCCATATACAGGCATCTAGTGAGAGGTGAAGGTCCGGGCGGGGGGCTGTTGCGGGGGCTGGATAGTTAGAAATCAGTGCACTGGGGGAGCTATAGATTCCACAGGCAAAATTAAAAATGGCTGGGATGGGGGGGGGGGCAGAGCTGAGGGTACAGGGATGGATGGGGCAGTGGGACAGGATTGGATGGGATAAAGAGACAGAGAAACAACGTTTGTGTGTACCACGCAATGCCCGCCCATGCAGTACTTCATATTGTAATGCAGAGTCCTGACACTTGCAGGGAGACTAAGCACTACATTGCTGATCAAGTAAAGGGGGCAGCGCTGAGCACAGCAACACAGAAGCAACTGAGTACAGGGCTGTCAGGGCAGGGGTGTAGAAATCTGGCGCCGAGGTCCGCATTCGGACCCCGGTCCGCCAGTTGAGTACCGCTGCTTTAGAGGAATCCCTAACTGGGGTGACCTCATCTTTGTCCTGCTGCCGCTGTACCCCCCATCTCTGCCCTGCTCCATGCACCCCATTGCACACCATCTCTTCTCTGGTCTTCACTGGGCCTCCATCTCCACCCTGCTCTCCATCTTTTCCCTGCTTCCACTGCACCCCCCATCTCTGCTATGGTTCTCATTAGACCTTCATCTCCATTTTGCTTCCCGCTTCCCACTGCACCCCTTTTTTGCCCTGCTTACTACTGCTCCCCATCTCTTCTCTGGCCCTTTTCGCCCCCCCCCCCATCTTCGCCCTGCTCCCTGATGCACTTCCATCACTGCTCTGCTCCCATTCTGCACCCCCATCTCTTACCTGCTTTCTGCTGACCCTCCATCTCTGTTTTGTTTCCCACTGCACCCCCATCTCTGCCCTGCTCCCTCATTTCTGCTTCGCTCCCGGCTATGGCCAGCCCCCCCAATAAGTTTGATGTGAGTAACTTAGAAAGCTGGTTGGAGGAGAGCCCACACACTCCGTGGAAGATTAACCAGCATTCCAGGAGGTTTCACACATTGGGGCATCCCAAATCAGGAGGGGGAACAATTATCGCGATTCCTGCTCCTCTTTAAAAAGGACATAAAGTATTTTTTTTTTAATTTTGGACCGGTTTAAGCCAGCTATGGTTGGCAAAGTGTAGAGATAGGCGAACCTGAAACGCAAAGTTTGAATTTGTACACTTAAACCAAACCCGAACATGAACTTCAGCCACAAGCCTGTGCTCGAGTTTGGTGTCCAGACCAAACATGGAAAACAATAAAGATACAGACACCGTGCACAATGAAAAATTCTTTTCTATGAAATTACATATTAAAAAGTCCAACTTCAGCGGCATGTGGACATATTTAGGAAGCTAATGTAACTGGACCTGCATTGGACACAGCTCCCAAAGTCTCATTATCTCCATGAACGGCCGTAGTGGAGGGGACAAGGAGGAGTGCCTCGTTTCTGCATATATGCTGATTTTATCTTGGAAAATTGTGAGTTTGCATTTATACTATTAAAAGTTATTGGTTTTTTAATTGCGGAGTTGCACTAGATTCTATTGTGCTCTCTTGTATGACGTGTTCTTCTATAACAATGAGTGCAGATTGCTGAATATTATTGGAACCTAACTAACCTGGAACTTCTGGACATACACTATTTATGGAAATTGCTTGAAGCCCAGTGGGATATTAACAAGTGCTTTCTACCGAGGAGTTCGGGAAGCAGACACCCAGAGGTGGTGGGCAAGTGTGATTAGCCCTATTGTGCATGCATGTTGGGATATTGTCCATTTATGCTATTCGAACAAGTTGACACTTCGTTCTGTGCTTTTATTCATTATACAAATATGGAAAAGCTGTTTGATGGGCTGCTTAACCTAAGGTTGCAGCAGCAGGAAACTGGCCGCAGCTGGGGCTACAGGAAGATGGCTGTTGGCTCCCACGACTGAGGACACTTAATGGCACCAGAAGTGGCTCCAGTAGCAGAATTTGAAACTGGCCGCAGCTGGGGCTACAGGAAGATGGCTGTTGGCTCCCATGACTGAGGACACTTAATGGCACCAGAAGTGGCTCCAGTAGCAGAATTTAAAACTGGCCACAGCTGGGGCTACAGGAAGATGGCTGTTGGCTCCCATGACTGAGGACACTTAATGGCAATAGAAGTGGCTCCAGTAGCAGAATTTGAAACTGGCCGCAGCTGGGGCTACAGGAAGATGGCTGTTGGCTCCCATGACTGAGGACACTTAATGACACCAGAAGTGGCTCCAGTAGCAGAATTTGAAACTGGCCGCAGCTGGGGCTACAGAAAGATGGCTGTTGGCTCCCATGACTGAGGACACTTAATGGCACCAGAAGTGGCTCCAGTAGCAGAATTTGAAACTGGCTGCAGCTGGGGCTACAGGAAGATGGCTGTTGGCTCCCATGACTGAGGACACTTAATGGCACCAGAAGTGGCTCCAGTAGCAGAATTTGAAACTGGCTGCAGCTGGGGCTACAGGAAGATGGCTGTTGGCTCCCATGACTGAGGACACTTAATGGCACCAGAAGTGGCTCCAGTAGCAGAATTTGAAACTGGCTGCAGCTGGGGCTACAGGAAGATGGCTGTTGGCTCCCATGACTGAGGACACTTAATGGCACCAGAAGTGGCTCCAGTAGCAGAATTTGAAACTGGCTGCAGCTGGGGCTACAGGAAGATGGCTGTTGGCTCCCATGACTGAGGACACTTAATGGCACCAGAAGTGGCTCCAGTAGCAGAATTTGAAACTGGCTGCAGCTGGGGCTACAGGAAGATGGCTGTTGGCTCCCATGACTGAGGACACTTAATGGCACCAGAAGTGGCACCAGTAGCAGAATTTAAAACTGGCCGCAGCTGGGCTACAGTAAGATGGCTGTTGGCTCTCATGACTGAGGACACTTAATGGCACCAGAAGTGGCTCCAGTAGCAGAATTTGAAACTGGCCGCAGCTGGGGCTACAGGAAGATGGCTGTTGGCTCCTATGACTGAGGACACTAAATGGCACCAGAAGTATCCCCACTCATGGGACCTGCCAGCCATCTTTCTGTAGCCCAGGCTGGGGCCAGTTTCAAATGCTGCTGCTGCCACCGCTGCTCCGTCGCCTTGACAGAAGTGGATCTGACAGAGTTTAAGCAGCGCATTTCTGCTGTACACTCTGCACCCCCACCATGCCACAGCTACCACCCCAAAGTTTGGGGGCCCATTGATTTCAATGGGGACTGGGTTCGGGTCCCTGAATTTAAAGTCCAGCCGAACTTGGCAAACTTTTTAGCAATGTACTAATAACTTTGAGAAAACGATTGCATACGAACAGTATGCAGGATATGCTGTTTGCTAGTGGACAGTTTGGAGCCAGCTGTCAGAGGCTATAGAAGTCCTCAGTAGCTAGTGCCACTAATAAAGCCCCGGGGTACAGACTGCCACCCCCTGCAGGCTGTAAGAAACAAGAAACCCACTGATGGCTAGCAGGGTTGGCGCTGGACGCCTGATGCGAGACTGCCATTTTCCTCTGCTGTCACTGGCCTGTCAGGCTACAAAGTTCACCCTGCCTCCAAGGCAGTGCAGCCACCACAGGCATCCATCACCAGCCTGATAATATAATCACATGTTAATGAGTGGGCCCTTGTGCACTTTCTAGGGACAAAACAGAAGGCTCCAGGAAAAACGTTCGTGTTTGTTTTTCCTTTCTTTTCGACAAGCGTTAACAGATCGGTTACATTTCACCGTGTTGCAAATCTGAGGTTTTTTACTGTTTCAAGTGATTGTATATTTAATCAGACACAACGTCTCTCTTTATAAAGCGCTGCTATGATTCCAGCCACAGTGTGCAAATAAATAGGCGCTGAACTCGTAGGACCTCATATACCAGTACTTTACAATGTTTTAAACTAAAAGATTTTTGGCAGTTGCCTCCACCATAGTATCAATATCAGTTTTTATTTCATCATGTATACGCCGCATTCCAAATCATTATTATTTATTATTACCATTGTTGTTTATTTATATAGAACCATGTTCTTCTATAGCAATGTACAAGGTATAATAACAGACAAGGTAAAACTTGAGAGACCATTACAAACTAGAGGCTACAAAGTTCAGGCCAAATGTTATAAGAACAGGAGACAATAGGAAAGAGAGCCTGAATCTTGTCAGGTTACAGTCTAAATGAAAGAGGATGGAGACAAAAGTTGGCGGGATTACAAGATTAAAATCCTACCTGCAGTTAAAAATAAGAGCTCTTAGCAGTAACCTTTGAAAAAAATAAAGCTGTAAATAAAGCATATAAACAGGAAATAAAGCTGGAAAAAATACAAAATGAAAGAGATTTAGCCAAAGAAAGAAAAATCAACTCTAAATGTTTCCTTAAATATATTAACTCAAAAAAAAATCAGAACAGTTAAAGGTAATGGTAATGGGGAATTGGTCACTGGGGATCAAGTGAAGGCAGAGCTGCTAAATGGGTTCTTTAGCTCTGTGTACACAAAAGAAAAGCAAGATGCCAATATAAGCAAAGTCACTGCAAACAATATCCCAAGCATAATTCTTAACTGGCTAAACATGGATAAGAAAGACTGGGAGGCCGATTTATTAATAGCGCCAGGTAGCGACAGATGAGCGGCAGTAGCGTTATTTTCACAGTGCCCGCTAGTATTCGCTGTGCTTGGCCGTTGTTCGGTTGTTGACAGTGACTCAGTCTGTGTGCGGTAATGTGGAGTCGCTGTTTGACACGTTCCGCGCTGTATGGGAGCGCATGACAGCGAATGGCCTTAGCGAACGGCTCCCAGCATATTCATTAACAAATCACGCTCAAAAAAATTCTCGCGCTGTGAAATGCTTGTTTAAACCCCAGAGCGCTGGCGGCGATGGGTTAAAGGTAGTTTTTTAACCCCCAAACAACCATATTTTTGGAAAAAAAAAGAAACAAGTTTTTATAAACATTTTGTAATATGAATACATTAATATCAGACCTGTATTATCAATTCTGCACAATTTTTTTTTTTTTTTACCTTAAAAAAAATATCTAACATGGCAGAAGTGGTCACAGAATTTTTGACATTTAAAAAAAAAAAATCATTAATATCAATTAATTATGAATATTTAAAGATTGTTCCATTGAAATGCATTGGAGAGCGCCAGATAGCGAGAGGTCATACATGTCGCTGTTGAAGGTCGCTCACTGGCGCTGTGGGGTGAGGCTGGAATAATGATGAATGCTTCGCTATCTGGCGCTCTGTCAGTCGCTAAGCAGCATCGGCTTGATAAATGTGTGATTGCGGAGGGGAGCCGGCGTTCTCGTGGCGGTGACCGTCATTACCGTTCGCTCACCATTCGCTACCTGGCGCTATCCCTTGTTAAATAAGGCCCTAAATCATTTCAATGTGAATAAAACTCCAAGACTGGATGGATTTCTTCCGAAGGTGAAAAAACTATGCTCAGTTATTTCATCACCTCTACATTTGATCTTTAAAGACTAACTAACAACTGGTATAGTCCCAAGGGATTGGCGAAGGCAAATGTGGTTCCCATTTTCAGAAAGGGCTCCAGGTCTTCTCTATGTAACTACACACCTGTAAGCTTAACATCCATTGTGGGAAAATTGCTTGAGGGACTCGGAAGAACCTACATATGGGTTTAGGTAACTATGCATAAAATTATACCTGACAACCAGAAAGGACAGAAGATGCTAGACTAACCCGATTAGCTTCTACGAGGAGGTGAGTACCAGTTCACAAAAAAGGATGCCCTAATTTTAGGAGAGGGTACAGGAATTCAGACAGAGGAATGAAGGATCATAGTTATGAACGATTACAGAAATAGAATCTGTTTTGTCTTGAGAGAAGATGTCTAAGAAAGACAACAATTAACTTGTATAAATATATAAATGGCCAATACCAAAAATATGGGGGAAGACTATTTCATGTAAAATCCTTTCTAAAGACAAGGGGGCGCGAAAAGATTCAGTATTCAAAGGCCACAATAATTTTCTACCATAAGAACTATAAATCTGTGGAATAGCCTCCCACAGAAGCTTGTTACAGCATCAAAAGATTAGCAGAATATAATATTACCGGTTACTATTAGATGCTATCGGTAAATAATTAAAATAACTTTCCCCATCCGCGTTCCTTGGTTGAACTTGATGGACATGTCTTTTTTCATAGGTATTAATATGCCACGATGTAAGAGGTAGAGCTTGAATTTGGTGCCATGTGCCCTGTGAAGGAAAAGAGGTTGCTTAAAAAACCCTTGGCGGACGGCCCTGGAGTCTAAAAGACTTCTGGGTCGGCCAATGGCCTTCCCCTAGAGAGAGAGAGAGCTTGGTAGATTAGTGTTTGAAGTTTTAACAGGTAACCACTGTGTAGGGACTATCACATTTTTCAGTCTCAATACATGATATAGGTGTTTAATGTTATATAAAGAACTTAAAATGGTCATTTGATGAATTTGCAGCTGTAACAGGTCACATTTACTGACATCAAAACTGTTTCACTCCAAAACATCTTAAAGTGGACCAAAAGCCAAGATTTTGACTACCCTTGGTTTTGGTCCACTCCCCCGGGGCACCCCGATCGGGGGTGCCCCACTGTGTCAAACCCACCCGATCGCCGCAGCCAACTCACTTCACCGCGGTCCTGCGGCTGCTCCTCCAAGCCACTGAGCTATGAGCGTCTAAGCGATGTCTAAGCTCAGCGGCTCCGAGCGCCACTGAGCTATGAGCGTCTAAGCGATGTCTAAGCTCAGCAGCTCCGAGCGCGCTGGCGGCCGCATCTTGCGCTTTCCTCTAACAGGGAGCGCGCCCGCGCCAGCCATTCACAAATGGCTGGCGCGGACACGCGTCCTGCTAGAAAGAAGCGCAAGATGCGCCCGAATCTTAGAGATACCCGGGCCGATCCAGCTGGGTTTTGGTCCACTTTAACAGGCCAAGTAACATGGTGAAATTGGAGACCTTATTTATATCACCCTCACAATTCTTGCATGTATTGAACGTGTGAGTATTTGGAGTGTGTCTGCTTTCATTTCTTAGCAGAATAGTCTCCCAGAGCTGCTGCACCCTATAAGTGCACCTTATAGGGCGAAAAAAATGGTCATTTACAAGACTGTGTATACAATGTATATCTCTAGGAATAAATCCAGGCAACTGGGCTTGCTGTTTTAAAGATTTTTCGTTAGTTTACTTTCAGTTCAATAGTATTTATATTTTCTCTCTGACATGCTACCGTTAGCTCCTAGAGCCTCTATATTCTAAAAGAAGTTTCTTCTAATTGCAAAAATAAGAGATCCCCCGTGAGCTGCACGAGCGTTGTCTATTTTGTCCAGCACGTTTAGATGGTACTTCAACTGTTATATATACAAAAAGAACCAAGAAGAGCTGTATATTCATTTTATAACCATTGACCTTGTCTATGTGAATAATGACCGTTTCATTTGTATGAGAAGAGGGAGGTTGTTATGTTTGCAGCAGTAACATTTTGGGGAATAAAAGTGCATCTTATAGGGCGAGAAAAATGGTCATTTACAACGCTGTGTATACGATGTATATCTCTAGGAATAAATCCAGGCAACTGGGCTTGCTGTTTTGAGGATGTTTCGTTAGTTTGGTTTACTTTCAATTCAATAGTATTTATTTTTTCTCTCTAACACGCTACCGTTAGCTCTTAGATCCCCCATATTCTAAAAGAAGTTTCTTCTTCTAGATCGCCAGTGAGCTACACGAGCGTTGCCTATTTTGTCCAGCACATTTAGATGGTACTTACATAAAAGCTGACATTTCAACTGTTATATATACAGAAAGAACCAAGAAGAGCCACATAAGCATTTAAAACCATTGACCCTGCCTATGTGAATAATGAAGAGGGGGATTGTTACGGTTACAGCAGTAACATTTTGTTTTGTCTGGCTCTCAAGGTCTGGTTGCTTTATTTACCAGATGCTGCTGATTTCAATAGAGCGGTAACTATAAAATACATTTATGCACCTCAAGATTATGTAACACTTGGTGTATAACACTTTGAGCCCTTGATTAACTGAGGCATCCACCCATAGATTGAGATTCGCACAATGCCTGGCTCATTCTGAGGGGTACTTCTCACTGGGCTGCTGTAAGGGAGTGTTTCAGCAGAGAGCTGGGTGTGCATAGCGAGAATGTTGATACACGTAAACTCTCTGTAGTTGTTGATACAGTAGTTTACTTGGTAAGCCATGGATTTTTTTTACCCTTCTTATTTAGCCCAGAAGCCCTCAAGAAACTTGTGGTTCCCGAAAAGTGGAGCTCTGACACAACTCCTGCCTAAATCCATGCTCTTTTTGGGTGGAAACCTTGAGGTCCTGCTCTACCATCACCACTGCTATTGAGGTCATCATCTACCAGGCCACGTGCCAAGCTCTGACACAACTCCTGCATAAATCCATGGTCTTTTTGAGTGGAAACCTTGAGACCCTGCTCTACCATCATCACTGCCATTGAGGACATCATCTACCAGGCCGTGGGGCCAAATCCAGGCCTTTTCAGGTGGAAACCTTGAGGTCCTGCTCTACCATCACCACTGCCATTGAGGTCATCATCTACCAGGCCATAGTGCCAAATCCAGACCTTTTCAGGTGGAAATCTTGAGGTCCTGCTCTACCACTTCCATTAAGGTCATCATCTACCATCCCATGGGGCCAAATCCAGACCTTTTAAGGTGGAAACCTTGAGGTCCTGCTCTACCACTTCCATTAAGGTCATCATCTACCAGCCCATGGGGCCAAATCCAGACCTTTTCAGGCGGAAACCTTGAGGTCCTGCTATACCATCACCACTGCCATTGAGGTCATCATCTACCAGGCCATGTGCCATATTGAGGCATTTTCAAATTAGGTTTATGCCAATAGGGCTTCCGTTCATATGGTAAGCACCATGGATTTGACCCCTTTGGGTATATATAGAACAAAGGGGTTAATTGAGAGGATAAATCTACCAAGGGGGAGGGTTTTAATGTAACATTTATTATTCAATAAGGCCCTGCTGTTAGGCCTCGTTCACATTGTCCAAGACAAGAAGCTTCAGTAGACAGTGCAGGAAATAATCTTTACTCAGGTGGGAAAACGGCAGCGATAGAGGTACATTTTTAGGTGTGTACAAGACTATGACCCCTGTACTCTGAATGGTTTGGAGAGCCTCTTCCTCCACCTCAATAGCAAAGTCAATTTTTTTCTTTGGAAAGCATCTGAAGCATAAATAAATCCTAGATTCAAGCTCACATTATTTCAGCTAAATAATAAATATAATGGAAACCATATTTTTCTTAATAAAATTCATCTCAGGCTTGTAATGAATGTTTATATTTACACAGTACATCAAACACATATTAGTAATACTTTCCATGAAGCCTGACAAAAAGGAATCGCTGTGTAACGGTGAAGTGTGGCTCCCGTCCTCTTTTGCCTCTCTAGTCCTGGAATGGAGCCTAGATCTCTTGTTAATACATTAAATGGCCAAGTATGCAGATATGCCCCTTCTAAATATAACATTTAGTAATTTACTGTTGGTTAAATCAAGCGTTCTACCATAACATGGGTTGTAGAGCAGAGCCTAGTGACCTTAGCTCCCCTGTGGTCTAAGATGACCCCTTTCAACCTACCGCTTTGTCAAGAAGCTAAAACATGGAAAATGGTTACTCAACAGTTGATACACTCCCAATGTTGAGTTATAAACCGCTTCTAGAAGTGATTTCATCAGAAGGACTTTATTATGAGATCCATAAACTGAGTTTCTATGGCCAAGCAGCAAAATATATGTATAGTGACTAGAGAAAATCATCACCCCCCCCCCCCCCCATCCCCCTTGGCATTTTTCGTGTTCCGCTATCTCACAGCTTGGAATTAAACTAGATTTTTCTAGGGTTTGCACCATTTCTTTTAAACGTCATGCCTACAACTTTGATTTTTCTTTTTATTGTGAAGCAAACAACAAATAGGACAAACAAAACATATAACTTAAGTGTGCATAAGTAGTCACCCCCCCTAAGGTCAATACTTTGTAAAGCCACCTTTTGCCTTTTCGCTTTGGATAAGTCCCTATGAGCTTGCCATATCTTGCCACTTTTAGCCCAACTTTTTCGAGTTAGATGGTTTCCACTGGTGAACAGCAATCTTCAAGTCTGACCACAGGTTCTCAGTTGGATTCAGGGACGAATTATGAGGCGGGGCCCAAGGGGCGCTCCGCCAAACTATCGGTTATGGTCTGGTCCAGGAGGCTTTTGAGTCTTTGCCCTGATGGTCTGCAGGCCGGCAATGAAGCTATTGGCGGCAGTGGGGGCCCGGGCCACGGGGCTCCTGGGCAAGCCGTTTTTGTTTTTTGCAATCCTGCATCCTGCATCCAACTGGGCGACTACACTACCCCGCGCTCAGAATGGCAAAGCAGTAGTTCCCGAGTAGCCCACACAAGTGTGGCACAAGGGACTCAATCTGATGTTCAAGTAAGTGGGCAGGTGCCAGACAACCACCAATCAGTTACTTGGCTGGACTATTATTTTAAATACTGTATCTGGGGCCTCCACTAGATTTTGTGCCCAGGGGCCTCCACCACACTTAATCCAGTTCTGGTTGGATTAGGGTCCGGGCTTTGACTAAGCTATTCCAATAAATGTACATGTTTCCCGTTAAACCACTGATGCTTCAGCAATGTGCTTTGGGTCATTGCACTGTTGGAAGGTGAACGTCCCTCTCAGTCTCAAATCACTGATAGACCGAAACAGATTTTGCTCAGAGACATTAGTACCATCCATCTTCCCCTCGACTAGGACTAGTTTGCCAGTCCCTGCTGCTGAAAAACATCCCCACAGAATGATGGTGTCACCACCATGTTTCACTTTGGAGATGGAGTTCTTGGGTTGATGAGATGAGTTGATTTTGCCTTGGTAGCCAAAAGGTTCAGTTTCGGTCCCATGTGACCAGAGCGCCCCCTCCATATAATTGCAGAGTCTCCCATGTTTTTGGTAGAAATCGACCCTAAGCTCGGTGCCTGGGAGTCATTCTGGACTCTGCCCTCTCTTTCAAACCACATATTCACTCCCTGGGCACCACCTGTCGCCTCCAACTTAAAAACATCTCCCGCATCCGTCCTTTCCTCTCACCTGACACCACTATAATGCTAGTGCACGCCCTGGTCATATCCCGTCTGGATTACTGCAACATCCTTCTTTGTGGCTTACCAACTAACAGACTGGCTCCCCTCCAATCTGTCCTGAACTCTGCTGCTCGCCTCATCCATCTCTCCTCTCGCTCCTCCAGTTCTGCGCCTCTCTGCCAATCCCTACACTGGCTGCCAGTCCCTCAGCCAATCCTGTTCAAAACCCTAACTCTCGCCTACAAAGCTCTCTCCAACCAGGCCCCTCCCTACATCTCATCTCTAATCCAACAATATTAACCTAGACACAGCCTTCGCTCTGCTGCCGACCTTCTCCTGTCCTCCACCCTGGTCACCTCCTCTCACGCCCGCCTCCAGGACTTCTCACGTGCAACTCCAACCTTCTGGAATGCCCTCCCCCACCCAACCCGCCACTCCACAACCCTCAAAACCTTCAAAGGCGCCCTTAAAACTCACTTATTCAGACAAGCATATAATCTGGCTTAACCAATCTTCTAAAGGGCACAAAGCTCAATACTGACTGTTTGTGATCCTTCCCCCTCGTCTTCACCCCTCTTCCTTTAGACTGTAAGCTCCTCAGGGGCGGGGCTCTCTCCCCTATTGTATCTTGTACTCAGAATATCCACTGTCAAATCTGTAAAACTGCATTTGAAATAGTATATGTACCGTATGTTTCTACCCTGTCTGTAATTACTACTTTGTAAAGCGCTACGGAAGATGATGGCGCTATATAAATAAACAATAATAATAAATAAGCAAAGGCTATTTTCTTGGTAAGAAAATTGTGTGAATCAGCGCAGGGAGAGGGAGAAACGAGTAAAGCTGCGCCTGTAGACAGTGTCCAGTACTTTCTGTTTGGAAATGTGGGATTTGTCTGTTTAGTTCTACTTGAGGATGGACTCCCCAGTGTGAACTAACTAGTCAGGTGCGCTTGGATGTGTTTTTTTATAATTATAATTTTTATAATGAACAAATAATCAAGACAGGTAAGTATTTCACATTTGTGGCACAAAAAAGGTTAGTATATGCACCTTTTAGGGTTTATGTAGTGTTTGAGGCAGGCAAAGGTTTGCCTTAAAACCAAAACGGGCAGGCTGATTAATCACTAACGCCAGGTAGCGACAGATGAGCGTCTGTAGCAGGCATTTTAAGAGCGCCCGCTAGTAGTCGCTGTGCTCGGCCGTGGGTCGCTACTTTATAGCGACTCAGTCGCTGTTCAGTAATGTTGAATACATTGTGAGGAGTCGCTATTTGTCCAGTACAGTGCTGTATGGGAGCGCATGTCATAGCGACCAACTCACACCATATTCAGCAAAAAAAACAGCCTCACAAATCTCTGGCGCTGAAAAATGCTTGTTTGAAGCCCAGAGCGCAGGAAGCGGTGTGTTTAAAGTTTGTTTTTTCAGCATCTATCCACTAGTAACAAAGCAAAAACATATGGAATTACATTGTAGCAACATTGTAACATGAACACTTTAATGGCAGAGCTGTAATGTCATTTCTGAAGAAATATATAAAAAATGAAAAAATTGTGAAAAAACTGCTTATTCAATGCCAGAAGAGGTCACAGAATTATTTGTGATTTTTGGAAAAAAAATACAATAAACAAATCGTCCATTGAAATGTATGGGAGAGCGACAAGTAGCGAGAGGTCATACCTGGCGCTGTGCAAGACTGAAAGCCGGCGCTGTTCGCTGAGGCTGTGAAAATGATGAATCAGACGCTACATGGCGCTATCCCAGTCGCTAAACAGATTCTGCTTGATAAATGTGTAATTGCATGCCGTGTCCGGCGTTCACCAGTCGCTACCTGTCGCTACCTCTCATTAACCAGCCACTACCTGACGATATCCCTTCTTAAAGGGCTTTTCCTTTAAAAAAATTCAACCAGTCCAGAACCATTCTCAACCTTGTAAACAGGTGCGTGTTTGGTAGGCCTAAGCCCAAAAGCAACGTGATCTGCAATAGAAGCTTGTGCTAGTGGACCAAAACCCAGCTGGATCGGAATCTATAAGAATCCTGGGCCGATCCATTCCCTCCCCACGGGCATCCAAAATGGGGATGCCCCACTGTGTGAAACCCCCCAGGTCGCCAGCTACACTTACCTTAATTCCCGTCCAACGGCGGATCCCCGCTATCCCTCTAGCAGGGTGCGTGCCCGTGCCGGCCATTTGTGAATAGCTGGTGCAGGCGTGCTCCTTGTTAGAGGGAAGCGCGAGATGCGGCTGTCGGTGATGGTATGGGGAGAGGGGGAAGCCACTCCTGCGGCGCTGTG
The DNA here is from genome assembly GCA_027917425.1 of Gastrophryne carolinensis. Classification (NCBI taxonomy): domain Eukaryota; kingdom Metazoa; phylum Chordata; class Amphibia; order Anura; family Microhylidae; genus Gastrophryne; species Gastrophryne carolinensis. Next base: position 183,372,059 of record CM051243.1, on the reverse strand, counting down.
CTCCAGGAGAGAAAAAGGCGCTCCTGCCGCTTTGGTTCAGAAAAAAAATGCTCCTGCGGTGTAAATGTTGGTCCCGTTATTGATGTGTTCACCAACGCGCGTTTCGTCGGTAGACGTTGTCAAGGTCTACCGACAATTTTATTTATCTTCACCTATCTGTTTCACCTTTTGTGCACCTCACTTATCAAACTAACCACCATCAAAGTACTGCACCTAAGGAAACACTAGTGCTATATAGATCTACATCTATAAGCAGCAGAAGAAACAGAGGCTTAACCAAATAGGGACAATCATTAATTATTGTTCTTAGTTTTGGTTTTAAGGCAAACCTTTGCCTCCTTCAAACACTACATAAACCCTAAAAGGTGCAATACTAACCTTTTACATAGAAACATAGAAGGTTGACGGCAGAAGGAGACCATATGGTCCATCTAGTCTGCCCTTATGTGTATACTGTATGTTCTCTGTATCTTATGTGTATACTGTATGTTCTCTGTATCTTATGTATATACTGTATGTTCTCTGTATCTTATGTGTATACTGTATGTTCTCTGTATCTTATGTGTATACTGTATGTTCTCTGTATCTTATGTGTATACTGTATGTTCTCTATATCTTATGTGTATACTGTATGTTCTCTGTATCTTATGTGTATACTGTATGTTCTCTGTATCTTATGTGTATACTGTATGTTCTCTGTATCTTATGTGTATACTGTATGTTCTCTGTATCTTATGTGTATACTGTATGTTCTCTGTATCTTATGTGTATACTGTATGTTCTCTGTATCTTATGTGTCTGTATGTTCTCTGTATCTTATGTGTATACTGTATGTTCTCTGTATCTTATGTGTATACTGTATGTTCTCTTTATCTTATGTGTATACTGTATGTTCTCTGTATCTTATGTGTATACTGTATGTTCTCTGTATCTTATGTGTATACTGTATGTTCTCTGTATCTTATGTGTATACTGTATGTACTCTTTATCTTAGGATAGATGTGTGCTTATCCCAGGCATTTGTGCCACAAATGTGAAATACTTACCTGTCTTGATTATTTTGTCATATTAAAAATTAAAACACATCCAGGCGCACCTGACTAGTTAGTTCACACTGAGGAGTCCATCCTCAAGTAGAACTAAACAGACAAATCCCACAAAGGCTATTTTCTTGCCTATTGTTTATTGTGGTCGCATGGACAGATACTCGAGTCTCTGCTTGGGAGTTCTGCTTCTCCTTCAGGGTTACCTTTGGTCAGGGGTGTAGCTAGAGGGGGGCAGGAGGGGTATGTGCCCCGGGTGCAGCAGGTCAGGGGGGGCGCTGAAGGGGGGGCCTAAGCACAGGTGGCGGGCACCATTTCAAATCTTTGCCCCAGGTGTCGGAAAGCCTAGCTCCACCTCTGCCTTTAGTCTTGGTGCTGCCTATCTGATAAATGCCCTCCTTGGCCAGTCTGAGAGTTGTGGTGGCCGGCACTCTCTCGGAAGGATTGTTGCGCGATGGTAACATGTTCTTTCCATTTGGTGATAACGTATTTGATGGTGTTCCGGGGGATCGTCAGAGATTTGGATATTTTTTTATACCACACCCCTGACTTGTTCTTCTCAACATCTTTGTGCTCGATTCAGAGCCAGGTAGGAATTCTCACTTTTTTGGAGAGAAAACTGCTATTGACTTTTATTGTCTATTGGTGTAAATTTTCACCTGGCTCTGAATCAGCCCCAAGGTAGACAATGAAAGTAAAAAAAAAGGAATGATAATTCTCACCTGGTTCTGAATCTAGCCCTGACTTGTTTGGAGATCTCCTTGGTGATGTTTGGTTAGTGGCTTCCCCTGCTTAAAGTGGACCAACACCCTGGATTTTCACTATCCTGAGTGTTGGTCCACTTCCATGGGGCACCCCGATCGGGGGTGCCCCGCTGTGTGAAACCCCCAGAAAGCCCCTAAAATCTTACCTTTTCGGCGACGGACAAGCGACAGATAAGCCGCCGCCACCGCCTCTCGTGCGTCCCTCTTACAGGGTGCGCGCCCGCGCCGGCCATTCACAAGCGGCCGTCGCGGGTGTGTGTCCTGCTAGAGGGACGCGCGGGAGGCGGGGGCGGGGGCGGCTTCTCCGCCGCCGATAAGGTAAGTTTTTAGGGGCTTTCCGGGGGGTTTCACACAGCGGGGCATCCCGATTTCGGATTCCCCGCGGGGAGGGAGCTGATCGACCCAGGAATCTATAAGATCACCAGGGGTGAGTGTTGGTCCACTTTAAAGGTTGTTGCTGTTGGAGATACAATACTTTGCAACAGTTTTTGCTTTGTTTGCCAGATTGACTGCAGTTTACAGTTATTACAAGTTATGACAGTAGATGGCGCTGTTTCCAATGCCCAATGGTAGTCTCTCTATGCATATTTCTGCTGTGTTGTATTTCCTGTATATTAAGCTTCTCTATCACTTCTTTTTCTTGTCTGTGTTAGCCACCGTGTAAAATGTTCCAGTAAAGACAGATCCTGTTACACCACAAATGTTTATCTGGATTTGACTCCACTGCATCCAGCACTGACACTCTGGGGTCTTTCAGAAAAGGTGCTTATGTACTGACTAGGGTTGCCAACTGGCCAGTTTTTTTTTTAAATTTTACTGGCCACTGGCCTGACGGTGCCGGTGTGGAGGACAGAAAAAGTGTACCGTAATTACAATTAGGCTTTGATGTAAAGCATTCCATTGTAGCTTTGGCTATATGTTTAGGGCAGTTGTCCTGCTTGAAGGTGAAGCTACACCCCAGTCTCAAGTCTTTTGCAGGCTCAAACAGGTTTTCCACCAGAATCACCCTGAATTTAGCTCCATCCATCTTCTCATCATCTCATCATGACCAGCTTCCCAATCACCACTGAAGAAAACCCTCCCCACAGCATTATGCTGCCACCACCATGTGTCATGGTGTCCTGTTGTGACAGATACACTCTTACCCAATGTTCAGTAGGTGGGTGCCAGGGCTGGTGGTAGCGCCACACAACAGTAGAAGAAACAGTCCGCTCTCCAAGTTTGCTTCCAGGGCTTGTATTATACTCCAAAAAGATTCCACAAATAGTCAATGTGTCCATATGTGTCCGGTTTTTCGGGGTTAACAGCACCCCTTCATCAGGGACCAAACAACCAGCAGTGTAGAACCAGACACATTTAATTATGTAAAAGAACACCACATTCCCGTCTGATGTCATAGTGACATCAGAGTGTCGTGTCAGAAGATGTGTGCTCCAGATCCTGGGTGCCACCATCTTGCCCGAGAGGGACAGAGCCACATCCGTGCTCACTTCCACCCACCTAGTGAACAGGGGTTTGCCCAACACTACTTATAACCTAACCCTGCAATACACCTCACCATTCCTGATCCCTGAGCTGTCTGCTGTGTTCCTTCATTTTCATGATGCTGTTTGGTCACTAATGTTCTCTAACAAACCTCTGGGGCCTTCACGCAACAGATGGAGTGATACTGAGCAGAGAAGACATATAACATAGCAGAGATGACATATAAGCGGACTCTTTTTGCTAGTTGGGTGACTTCTGAAGGCAATTGGTCACACTGGGTCTCAGGTGTATCAGAGTGGGGAAAAATACATATACACTCGACACATTTGAAAATAAAGCATCTCTGAATGGCTGTCAACCACCAGTCGGATTTAGGATGTACAGTTCCGGCTTCACAAACCGTGGCAGCCTGGCTGTGAAGTAGTCGAGTCCACTTGTGTCTGATCTGAGGTCTCAGCAAAAGTCCACAAAAACTGGCTTTTCCTTTAAAAAAATTCAACCAGTCCAGAAACATTCTCAACCTTGTAAACAGGTGCGTGTGTGGTAGGCCTAAGCCCAAAAGCAACGTGATCTGCAATAGAAGCTTGTGCTAGTGGACCAAAACCCAGCTGGATCGGAATCTATAAGAATCCTGGGCCGATCCATTCCCTCCCCACGGGCATCCAAATTGGGGATGTGTGAAACCCCCCAGGTTTACACTTACCTTAATTCCCATCCAACGGCGGATCCCCGCTATTCCTCTAGCAGGGCGCGTGCCCGTGTTGGCCATTTGTGAATAGCTGGTGCAGGCGTGCACCCTGTTAGAGGGAAACGCGAGATGCGGCCGCCAGCGCACTCGGAGCCACTGAGCTAAGACGTTGCTCAGACATGCACAGCTCAGCGGCTCCGAGCGTGATGATTGGATGAGCGGCATGCGCCGTAGGTCCGCGGTGAGGTGAGTTGATGCGGGCGATCTGGGGGGGTTTCACACTGGGGAGTGGACCAAAAACCCAGGATAGTCAAAATCCTGGGTTTTGGTCCACTTTAAAGGGATAGAGCCATACTAATACCGCCATAGTTATAGTCATTGTGGTGCCCATGGCATTACAAACCCCAGATGTAAGTTGGATATTATCCCCACAGTAAGTACATTTATGTATAAATTTATTTTGGGGTCATCAAAGATCAGGTGTTTTATGTCCACAGGACGTTACAATCACTTTGTACATCTGTCAAAAAGTATATTCAAATTCCGCACCACAATATAATATAAGACAATAATTAAATTTAATACCTGTGGCCGTGCAGTGATGGGAGACTATCTCAATCCTAAATTGGAATACTAGTATTGTAATGGTGAATCCAGCAATTCACCCAGAATAGCTCCAAACCACCGCACCCCCTCCACGGTAATCAATACATCAACCAAATATATATCATGAATTCATAGATTATTTATTGACAAATACCCATAAGAATCACATAACAAACAATTAAAAAACATATAACAATAGACCGCACATTCCCAGGGGCATCCCAGTTACACCCATAATCCCAACCCTATAAACATCATATTTCAATAAAGTGCCAATATTACAACCAATCCATAAAGTGCATTAGTGCTGAATTTGTGCAAACACAATACTATTAATATAAAATGTGGCAAGAGAAAAACAGAGTCAAGTATCAGAATACAGCAACAAATTTAAATCATAAACACACACCCCAACGCGTTTCGTGGCCCCCCGCTCACAGGCCACTTTATCAAGGTACAAATGATCCCCCCCATCTCTTGCTGCCCTTATATATAGAGACTTACCTTTAATCACAGGACACGCGTCCGGGCGCGCAGCCAGCCTGCACGCTCTTGCACAGCTGAGTCCTCTGCTCCAATCGGAGCAACGCGGCCGTCCGGTGATGTCACGGCCCTGCCCCCCAGACCGTCCCTCCAGCCAGCCGCACACACCAACGCTGCTGACAATGCGTGCGTGTTGCGGCCGCAGGAGGGGTGGAGGGGACGGAGCTCGCCACGTGACCAGCACGGGTCTCCGTGAGCAAGATCAACTAGCCAATAACAGGCAGCAAGATACGATCACTCACCAGTAGATCCCACTATCCATACAAGTATATGCCCAGCATAACCCACACATTAAAAAACATATTTAATAAAAAATGTAAAAACAATCCCCACAAGGAACACCAATAATAATAACACATATTAAATAAGTAGAATTCTAGATACAATAATTTCATTAATAATATCAATAATCATTACAAATACATATATAATGGGTAAATAAGTATATCCCACAGGTATAGCAAACAGGGATATTTATTCCCAAAAAGCATTTATCCCCATTTAATATCTACAGGTTATGTCACAGTTGAGAGATTTTGAGAGATTTCAGCCATATCTAATGGAATGGGGTGACATGGGAGTGGATAGTGGGTAATTGAATGAATTAATTAATTAGTTAATCCAATTCAACAATTAGTATAATCACTTTGTACATCTGTGCGGTGAAATATAAAGCCAATATTTGTGCTATCTTTTAAATGTACGAAAATCCTTACAATACGTATGATCTCCTTTGTACTTTTCTTCTACATTTATAGCAACGTGCGGAGTATATGTGCGTGCATCCTAGCACAGTGACGTCTTGGTAGCCCTTCAGAATGGGCCTTTTATGTATGTTCTGTGCAACACAAGGCCAAACGCTGGAAGACCATTGAACAAAGCTTTGCCAAGCAACAGTGCTTTCCATAGCTCATAACACTTTGGTTGCTAGTGTTATTGAATACCCAGCTGGCAATGATCTTGGCAGATAAAAAAAAATCTTTGTGTGTGACCATTTATGGGATGTAGTGAAAGTATTTTAAAAAAGTATTCCTATTTAAAAATGTTTACAATGCCCAAAACATGTTCTATAAAGTATAATACTTGGCATATCGCAATCCCGAAAAGCTCCAATGTCAGTTCAGGGGATCCTGGAGCCCTGGTATATGTTAAAAGTGTGCAGAATGTTCAAACGTTGAGGGATCGAAGGGAAAGCAAAGTCTATTATCAACCCGCTGCTAGGGCGTCATTGCTGTCCTGGCACCATAAAAGTACTTTCAATCAGGGGCTTACATAGCCCTGATAGGGCCCCATAGCAGGGCTCACATCACAGGCCTTGATCAGCACTGCCCACGCCTCGGGATGGATACTCACCAGCTGGGTCCTGGACAAAATCAGGCAGCAGTCATCTCCTGCAAGGCGGAGGAGACGTGCATGGCTACCTCCCTTTGCTGCCTCAATGGTACGTTCACCCCTGCTTCCAGTATGTGGTTATGGTTGGTCCAGCAGCCTTAGAAAGACAAAAGGAAGGCAAAAAATTTAGGAATGTATACAAAAGCCATGTAGGCCTTTTACTTATTCAAAAAGAGACAAAGCATTGGTGGAGGTCACCAAAGTTGGCTACCTCTCTTACCTAAAGAGGACAATTCCAGGGGGGTATTCCAAAAGCTGCGCTTTCCTAAATTGACCATTCTTGAGGAGCCTCAAAGTGGGACAAGGACCAGTTTATATGGTGGGGTGTGTGGTTTAGGGGTTTGAGGAACACAAACTGTATCTGCAGCATTCTATGCTACTTATCTTTGTGTAATCAGGAGTAGCACCGCCCAAGTCGCATACTTAAGCCATGAATTCTAGAAAGGATGTTGGCAATTGACCTAATAATCAACCAGTCATACATTTCACTATTGCCTGACTCAAATGACAAGACATCCCAGATTTGGTGGCACAGTCTTCCCCATAATGTCAGCCAAAAGCCTATTAGTTCCTTACCTAATCTAAAGCAAAGTGGAGATTTGTTCTTAGAGCTGGTTATCATTCCAACTTAATTTAGGGGGACATTGTGGGATAGGTGCCCCAAAAGTCGGTTACCCCTCTACCAAGTCTAAAGGGGACAGAGGTGTCCCAAAAGGTGGTTACCCCTCTTAACTTACCCTAAGGGAAAAAAGGTTCCAAAAAGCTGGTTACCCCTCTTTTCTAGGTGAAAGGGGACAAAGTGGAAGAGATGTCCCTAAAATTGATTTCTCCTTTGACCACACATAAAATAGGCAAAACATTTGAGGAAGTGTACAAAAGCCATGTAGCCCTTTTACTTAATCAAAAAGAGACAAAGCATTGGTGGAGGTCACCAAAGTTGGTTACCTCTCTTACCTAAAGAGGACAATTCCAGGGGGGTATTCCAAAAGCTGCGCTTTCCTAAATTGAATATTTTTGGAGAAGCCTCAAAGTGGGACAAGGACCAGTTTATATGGTAGGGTGTGTGGTTTAGGGATTTGAGGAACACAAACTGTATCTGCAGCATTCTATGCTACTTATCTTTGTGTAATTAGGAGTAGCACCACCCAAGTCACATACTTAAGCCACAACTCATTTCTCAGGGATTTCAATTCTAGAAAGGATGTTGGCGATTGACCTAATAATCAACCAATCATACATTTCACTATTGCCTGATTCAACTGACAAGACATCCCATATTTGGTGGCACAGTCCTCCCCACAATGCCAAAAGCTGATTATTTCCTTACCTAATCTAAAGCAAAGTGGAGATTTGTTCTTAAATTTGGTTATCATTCCAACCTAATCTAAGGGTGACATTGTGGGATAGGTGCCCCAAAAGTCGGCTACCCCTCTACCAAGTCTAAAGGGGACAGAGGTGTCCCAAAAGGTGGTTACCCCTCTTAACTTACCCTAAGGGCAAAAAGGTTCCAAAAAGCGGGTTACCCCTCTTTTCTAGGTGAAAGGGGACAAAGAACGAGAGATGTCCCTAAAGTTGATTATTTCTCCTTCGACCACACATAAAATAGAGTTTGGGAGGTGTCCTAAAAGCGTGTTGTCCCAATTACTGTACCTAATCTAAGGGGGGCATTGTGAGAGAGGTACTCCCAAACTGGTATCCCTTAGCTAATCCAAAAGAAAAAGTAGGGCGAGGTGTCCCAGAAGCTAGTCACCTTTCTTACCTAATCTAAAGGGGGCAATGTGGGAGTCTCAAAAAACTAGTCTTCTTACCTAGACTAAAAGTGTAGAAAGTGGGGTAGTCAATGTTCATAAGTATATATAAAAGACACAGAGCAATAAAAGGTTACTTATAACATAGGAACAAGGTGATTAATAAATGTCCCATAACACATGCACTTCAGATGAAAGGCAATACAGTGCTCACTTTGACACAGAAGGATGATATACACTGTGAATGAGCAATAGTCCACCAGAAGGATCGTTATCCCGAACGGCAAAATGCTCCCGCCACCGATAACACAGCCTCTTACCAACTGGTAGGAATATATGAACCTTAAGATCCCACTCTGATGGCAACCTCTAGGTTGGCACGGTCAGAGGCTGATATGGCCAATTCCACAGGTGATAACACAAACTTTGGTTGCTCCTCCACAATGAAATGAATCACACATAAAGAGGGACAAAAAGAAGGAACAGATCTAACGTAACTCTGTAAAAACAGTCCCAATTTTAATAGATAGCACAAGAAATACACTCACAAAAGCAGTTGAATAGAAAACCACATCTCATGAAGTAAAATAGGCAAAAACTTGCCAGCCCTGGAATCCAACAACCATGGATGGAGAATGGGGAATAGAGACAAGATCCGGATGACAGCTGTATAAAAGGATCTGCCAGTAGCCACCGCCGACGCGTTTCGTTGCCATGGGCAACTTTCACGAGGCTGGCGGCATGGCGGAAAGGACCAGAATAAATAGCAAAGCATGGTAGTGAGGCCCCCCCCATTGTTTAAACGAGTCCCGTGACAAGTAATCCACTAACAATATCAGAAAACATATATATCACATAAAGGCTTCATGTATATATGTATACGCTCAGTGAGATAACTTCTTAAATGTGCTCGATAGCATATGACTTCTTTAACACCCAAAGTGATTAATGTTCAAAAATATCTTCAATGAACTTAGTGCAAAAATCCCTCCACCTATAGATTCAATCACGTACCAACTCCACAATAGAAAGATCGCGTTGATCAATTTAGCTCCGCTTTAGTGGCTCCAAAAAATCATTTAGGGGTTATATCCACTTAAACATCTCAATAAAATCTCATCAGACGAAACATATCCAAATAGCCGCACATTAGGCAATATTTAAAATCATCCTCGATTTATTTAGATAAAATGACATGTAAAAGAAAAGGAAATAGAAAACCGCACATAGCGTGATACTGTTTCCACAAAATCAGAAGCTATCCTGCGGTCTCCAAAAAGCTGCTCACCAGAACACAGAATAAACTCGCATAGAATGAATTAGAAGGTAGGGCAGAGCAAACTCTTACGTCTCCCCTCGGCCGCGGGTCCCGACGCTGCTCCAAAGTTTAGACGGTCACGTGATCCTGCGTAGCTCCGCCCGACGCGTTTCGCCGTCATCCACCGACTTATTCATTGGGCAACAAGAGCCTCGCAGGAACACGCTATTTAAAGACTTGTGAATCACGTGACTTTTAATTTTAACTGTTTCTGTGCCTTCTCCGAGACACTGGCTTCATAGAAGCTATTGCCAATCATTTAGCTAGAACCTAATAAGGGGGAACGCTGGATCGCTCTATCCTCCTTCTAATCTCAGCACATTATGTAAACAGATTATTCACATATGTTAGACATAATCATTTTAAAATTCAATTCAACAATAATGGATCCACTAACAATATTAGTGCAAATCGCAGAATGATGCAAACTGTTCATAAGTGGCTGTCTCTTAAATTAAGACCGTGTGACTGGTCTTTGCTTTAGGGCAGCGGTTCTCAACCTGTGGGTCGGGACCCCGGCGGGGGTTGAATGACCAAAACACAGGGGTCGCCTAAAGCCATCGGAAAATACATATTTCCGATGGCTTTCGCCGCTGAGAAGTCACGCTACCGTCTGCAGCAGCGCTATTCAGCTGGAATGCACGCGTTATGGATGCGCGTTCCAAACTGAATGCCTGCGCGCATGTGCAGAAGTGACTACATCATCTGTCTGGGGCTTAAGGGGCGGGGGAGGTGGGGGGAACGCTCCACAGTCCATAGCAGCGCATTACGTGTGCGCTTGCTGACATCATCAGTGGGCGGACACAGCAAGCGCCGGAGGACAGAAGCCAAGAGAGCCTGCGAGACAGCCTGCTGGTGTAAAAAAGTTTAATAATGTAATAACAGTACACACACCATACACACAATACTGTGTAAGTGTAATCAATACACAGTACACAAAGCAGCTTACACTTACACAAAGCACCAGACATTTACACAGTGTCTTATACTATAAGAGACACTATAAGATGTAGTTCACACTGTTCCCCAATGTATAATTATCTCCTACTATTTTCCCATATTCTGAATGAGGAAACTGCTGAAATCAGCGGTTTCCAGCATTGAATCCGCTCTCCTATTGATTTCATTGTGAGTGCGGCGGATTTTGTGGAAGAGAGCTCCCGAGAATCTCCAGTTACCACCCAATCCGCCGCATGCCTCCTATTAATTTCAATAAGAGGCGGAGAAATGACAGTTTCCGACACATGCTATGCCATGGTGAAATGTTATTTATTGGAATTAGTAATAAATATTTCTCAACATATAATTAAATATTGTTTTTGTGATTAATCACTATGTTTAAATGATGTTTGATTTGTAGCAATGAGAATATATAATGCATATCAGGTATTTACATTCCCAATCATAACTGTAGCAAAATTACAGTTCTGAAGTATCCACCAAAATGATTTTTTGGTTTGGGGTCACGGCAACATGAGGAACTGTATTGCGGGGTCACGGCATTAGAAAGGTTGAGAACCACTGCTTTAAGGTTACACGAGTAGAGGTGTGGTCATCTTTTTTGGGACTGTAGGTCTGCCTTAAGTCTTTACTGTGGCCATTTGGGACTTGAATTCTAGAAAACCTTAAAGTGGACCAAGACCCAGGATTTTCACTATCCTGGGTTTTGATCTACTTCCGCGGGGCACCCCGATCGGGGCCCCGCTGCGTGAAACCCCCCAGATCGCCCTAAAAAACTCACCTCACCTCGCTCCTACGCGAGTGCTCGTCCAATCAGAGCGCTCAGAACCGCTGTGGTATGTACGGACAAGCAACCAACAACCACAGTGGCTCTGAGCGCTCTGGAGGCCGCATCTCGCGCTTCCCTCTAACAGGGAGTGCGCCCGCGCTGGCCATTCACAAACGCCATTCAGGGTGCACGCCCTGCTAGAGAGAAGCGCGAGATGCAGCCGCGGCCGTTGGAATGGGGATAAGGTAAGGTTTCTGGGCATGCTGCGGGGTTTCACACAGCGGGGCATCCCGATTTCGGATGCCCCGCGGGGAGGGATCTGATCAGCCCGGGAATCTTACACTTTAAAGAAGGTCTTGCGTTTTCCACTAAGCGTTTTGACTCGGAGTCAGCCAGTTCGCTCATCACTATGAGTGACACCCTTTCCATTGAAGGCACTTTGACAAATAAAGCATGGCGATACCATAGTTTACAATGCGTCACATCAACACATTTTAATGCTCGACACTCGGCATGGTAATCCCGCCAGATGATTGACTTTGATAGATTGTTTCCCATCCTAAGTAAGGATACAGATATACACAGTGGTACCCAGGAACTGCATTAGGAAGTGAAAATGACAGCTCGGAAATGTGACACTAGGCTTAGCTTTCATTAGAGCTTTCAGTTCTGCTGTTATTTTATGCCTGAACTTGTCATTAGACAAAACACAATTCATTGCAGCAGGAACAATATAAGAAAGGAGCAGGGAAACCTTTGTTGCCTGCATGACAACTGCTGCAGTCAATCAAAAGCATAAAACATTGCCATTGAAAGACTTACAATTCAGAAAGAATTTAAATCCAATTGGGAAAACTTTTTTTTTTATTTATTGCTAATACTATCGAAAAAGAAGAAAAATTGAAAAAAAACTGCTGTGCTAGGTGGTAAGTGCTTCCCTTTAATTTGTATTATGAATAATGATTCATATAGTGTTCAGGGCAGGCGTCAGTACTGGACTTAGATTCCAGACTGATGAAGTGGGGGATAAACCCATGGAACGCGTGGCTCCTGGTGCTGTAGGCGTTGGGGAGACCCTTTACTGGCATATCTGTGATACCTTGAGTATATTTTGGTAGGATGTTGTGACAGACTCTCTGCATTTTGGATTTCACCACTATTCAATTGCCCTCCGGGTCATTCATTGGATGCCCACTGTTCCTTTTTCTATACGGCCCATGGGACCCTACTTGGGCATATTGGATTTTAAAGGCACTGTTTCTGCCCCTTGGACTTTACATAGATTCATTACTTTCATTTTCTTAAGCATGTTCCAGACAATGTCATTGTGTTGTTGATTGTGTTACAGACTGCCATTGTGTTGCTGATTGTGTTACCGGCAAAGTTGAGGGATTGTGTGGCCTGCTCCCATTGGTCTGTACGTTTGTCATGCGGTTCTCCATCAGGTCCACAGGGGAGGTCCCCTTGCATGGAGACTTGCATATAAGGCCCAGGGTGGCACTAATAAAAGAAGGTCATCTTCACCCTCAATACTGAGTTCCGTCTCTTATTGGGGGAAACGCTATATCGCCATTCACTAGCCCTTGTAAGAGCTGTTCCTGATTCCCTCACGGATGACTCTGGAATTCCTGCAGCACCTCTCACCATTGGGAAAAGGACGTCTCTGGCGGGGAAGCCCTCCGGCGTTAAAGGTTATCGCTACAGATGTATTTTTGCGCTGTATTTGGTATTTAATGGTTGATTGATACTAGCATCTATATTGGTGAGGTATTTTGTGGTCATTACTAGGGATGAGCGAATCGATCCGGACGAACCCGGATTCGTTCCGAATTTCATGAAAAATTCAATTCTGAACGAATCCGAAATTCCCCGCGATTCGATCGATCGAAGTTTTCCTTTAGCAGCCAGGAAGCCCGGTGACGTCACCATGCTATATAAACTGCCGGCCATCTTCCTTGTGCGCATTTCAGCGTTCTATTGCGGCAGAGCACAGCTGGTTACAGACAGGGACAGAGAGTTAGAGATAGGTAGGGAGAGTCAGAGAGGCAGACAGAGAGGTAGACAGAGCCAGGGAAAGATAGGGAAAAACCGGAACCATCATAGAACAGCATAGAAGTGACAGTGAAAATCTTTTTTTTCATTAGCCAGATCAGTTTTCAATTCAATTTCAGTTCTTTGTGCTGTAAATCTGCCTTGCCACTGTGCATGCCATCTATGCAGTGGCTTATTTAACCCTATCTGTTACACACAAGCATTTCTAAAAACTGGATTAGACTTTAATTTAGTTTTAATATTTTTTGGTCTGCTTTAAATTCACTAGCCCACATGGGCATCCCAAACCTGCACTTAGCACCGTATCTGTTATACTAAATACGTTTGTTCATCCTCAGCTTAATCAAACTATTGCATTTTGAATTGGTTTTTGTCCTGCTGCCAAGACACTAGGCCGCAGGGTATCCCAAACCTGTACGTAGCAGCCTATCTGTTAAACAAAATACGCTTGTTGCTCCTCAGCTTAATCAAACTATTGCATTTTGAATTGGTTTTTGTCCTGCTGCCAAAACACTAGGCCGCAGGGTATCCCTAACCTGCACTTAGCACCGTATCTGTTATACTAAATACGTTTGTTCATCCTCAGCTTAATCAAACTATTGCATTTTGAATTGGTTTTTGTCCTGCTCCCAAGACACTAAGCCACAGGGTATCCCAAACCTGCACGTAGCAGCCTACCTGTTATACTAAATACGCTTGTTGATCCTCAGCTTAATCAAACTATTGCATTTTGAATTGGTTTTTGTCCTGCTGCCAAAACACTAGGCCGCAGGGTATCCCAAACCTGCACTTAGCAGCCTGTTATACTAAATACGCTTGTTGATCCTCAGCTTAATCAAACTATTGCATTTTGATTTGTTTTTTGTCCTGCTGCCAAAACACTAGGCCGCAGGGTATCCCAAACCTGCACTTAGCAGCCTATCTGTTATACTAAATACGCTTGTTGATCCTCAGCTTAATCAAACTATTGCATTTTGAATTGGTTTTTGTCCTGCTGCCAAAAAACACTAGGCTGCAGGGTATCCCAAACCTGTACTTAGCAGCCTATCTGTTATACTAAATACGCTTGCTGATCCTCAGCTTAATGAAACTATAGCATTTTGAATTGGTTTTTGTCCTGCTGCCAAAACACTAGGCCACAGGGTATCCCAAACCTGCACTTAGCAGTCTATCTGTTATACTAAATACGCTTGTTGATCCTCAGCTTAATCAAACTATTGCATTTTAATTTGTTTTTTGTCCTGCTGCCAAAACACTAGACCGCAGGGTATCCCAAACCTGCACTTAGCAGCCTATCTGTTATACTACATACGCTTGTTGATCCTCAACTTAATCAAACTATTGCATTTTGATTTGGTTTTTGTCCTGCTGCCAAAACACTAGGCCGCAGGGTATCCCAAACCTGCACTTAGCAGCCTATCTGTTATACTAAATACGCTTGTTGATCCTCAGCTTAATCAAACTATTGCATTTTGAATTGGTTTTTGTCCTGCTGCCAAAACACTAGGCCGCAGGGTATCCCAAACCTGCACTTAGCAGCCTATCTGTTATACTAAATGCGCTTGTTGATCCTCAGCTTAATCAAACTATTGCATTTTGAATTGGTTTTTGTCCTGCTGCCAAAACACTAGGCCGCAGGGTATCCCTAACCTGCACTTAGCAGCCTATCTGTTATACTAAATATGCTTGTTGATCCTCAGCTTAACCAAACTATTGCATTTTGAATTGGTTTTTGTCCTGCTGCCAAAACACTAGGCCGCAGGGTATCCCAAACCTGCACTTAGCAGCCTATCTGTTATACTAAATAAGCTTGTTGATCCTCAGCTTAATCAAACTATTGCATTTTGATTTGGTTTTTGTCCTGCTTTAAATACACCAGCCCACATGGGCATCCCAAACCTGCACTTAGCAGCCTATCTGTTATACTAAATACGCTTGTTGATCCTCAGCTTAATCAAATTATTGCATTTTGAATTGGTTTTTGACCTGCTGCCAAAACACTAGACCGCAGGGTATCCCAAACCTGCACTTAGCAGCCTATCTGTTATACTAAATACGCTTGTTGATCCTCAGCTTAATCAAACTATTGCATTTTGAATTGGTTTTTGTCCTGCTGCCAAAACACTAGGCCGCAGGGTATGCCATATTGCCAATTTTCATAGTATCTGGTGCAGAGAAGCAGTTCCTCACTTTATTTAGCTTCTTCTTTTTAAAGAAAACACATTTTTTATCGTACCTATTGCACATTTCAAATACATAAAAATGTCAGGCAGACAAGTCCCAGGATGTTCGAAGAGGAGTGGCAGAGGCAAAGATTCAGCAGGCAGAGGTCGCAGCAGACTAGGAGCGATTGGCAGCAGGAGTCACGGTGAGAGACCAGATCTGCCACTATCTGCTAGTGGTCGTGTCTCCACCAGTAACGCATCTGCCGTGGTAGATTGGTTAACACGGTCATCCACATCATCACAAGTTACATCTGACACCCCCAGTCTAAGGTCAGTAGGTTCCTCTGTCACAACCCTGAGTTGGCATGGCCCGAGAGCAGTCCCTATCCTCCCATTGCCTCTGTCCTACGCCGTTCCCTCCCCCAGCGACGTATCCTATGCTTTGGGTTCAGCTCCACTCTTTAGTGAGGAGGAAGATCAGATAGAGGACAGTCAGCAGCTACTGCCCAGCCAAGAAATGGAGGTGGCTTCTTTCGCTAGGCAGACAAATAGTGATGTGGAGAGTGGCGTGGGTGTTGCGAGCGTTCCAGCTCCTGCACCAGACACTGTTGAGGAAACCGAGAACATCAGTGATGTGCAGCCACAACTCAATGATGATGATGATGAAGCCGATCGCACTTGGGAGCCAGGTGCAGAAGGGGCTTCATCATCATCATCAGGAGAAGAGGGGCGCAGGTTGCCCCGGAGTCAGCAGCTGAGGCAGCAAGGTGTTAGCAGCATGGTTGGCAGTCAGCTCGGGGGCAGAATTGTAAAGCCTGGAGCCAAACGGGGCTGGGGCTGGGGCCGGGGTAGAGCACTTGCTGCGCGGCAGGCTACCTTATCGGGAGGTAGTGGAGCAGGGGTTCCTGGAGTTGCCGACAGTAGCAGTGAATCAGTGCGGGCTGTTGGTGGGAAAAGTAGCTACTCGGCAGTGTGGCAGTTTTTCCTGAAGCATCCGCAGGAGGGTAACATGACCACATGCAAGATATGTAGGCAGAAGGTGAAGCGTGGCCAGGGCCCAAATGTTGGCACCACGGCCCTGCGTCAACATATGATGCGTCTCCATAAAGCGGCCTGGGAGAACAGAGGCTCCGAAGAGGTGGTCCAGGCTGCTTCCTCACCGAGTGGCACGCCGCTCCCAATTTCTGCCAGCCAAGGCTCCAGCACCTCAGCCGAAGGCAGCTGTGCGTCATACCCATCCTCTGTCGCTCCTCCTGATGCTCCTGCTCCTCCTCCTCCTCCTCCAAGTCATGCATCCCGCCAGCAATCCATCAGCGAAGCCATGTCCAAGAGACAGCAGTATGCTCATCCTACGGCGCAGAAGCTGAATGTGCTCCTGTCCAAGTTGCTGGTGCTGCAGTCAGGTGGTGCACCTTTCAGAGAACTGATGGCTTGTGCCGAGCCGAGGTGGAGAGTGCCAAGCCGTCATTTCTTTGCCAAGAAGGCAGTACCAGCGCTGCACAATTTTGTTGAACAGAAGGTGGGCCAGTCCTTGAGCCTGTCGGTGTGTAGCAAAGTGCATGGCAGCGCCGACGTCTGGAGCTGTAACTACGGTCAGGGACAGTACATGTCGTTTACGGCCCACTGGGTGAATGTGGTCCCTTTGCAGCAGCAGCAACTTGGACAGGTCACGCCGCTTCGGCCTCTGTGCTCCCTGGCCGTTGTGCCTGTGACACCGTGCGACTTGGCCTCCTCATCCTCCGCCTTCTCCTCACCCTCCACTGTAGGCTCAAGTTTCAGTGCCCCTCCAGTCTACCATGTGTGCAGGGCACGGAGGTGTCACGCTGTGATTCACATGGTTTGTCTTGGCGAACGGAGTCACACAGGGGAGGAACTGCTTAAATTTATTCATCAAGAAATCCAAACATGGCTTACTCCAAGAAAACTGAAAATGGGAACCATGGTTACCGACAATGGCAAGAACATTTTGTCTGCTCTGCGACAAGGAAGGCTGACCCATGCGCCCTGCATGGCTCACGTCTTCAATCTGGTTGTGAAGCGGTTTCTTAAGTCTTCCCTCCCATCTGCAAGACATCCTAACAACTTCAAGGAAACTTTGCATGCACTTCAGCCACTCATACACTGCCAAGCACACCCTTCTTGAGCTACAGCGTCAGAACGGTAGCCCCCAACATAGTCTGATTTGCGATGTTTCCACCCGTTGGAATTCCACCCTGCATATGTTGGACAGACTATGCAAACAGAGAAAAGCCATCACGGATTTCTTGATGATCCAAGCGGATAGGGGGACTCCCCTGTGTAACTTCAATGTCAACCAGTGGCAGCTCATACGTGACACCTGCCGTTTGCTCAGGCCCTTTGAGGAAGCCACTTTATTTGTGAGTCGCCAGGATTACGGGATGATCGACGTGATTCCACTGCTTCATGTACTACAGCACATGTTGGAAACCATGGCTGGTCAGGGCACTGGAGACATGCCGTCTACATCTTACGGCCACATGAACCCCGTTGGAGCTGAACTGGAGGAGGAGGAGGAGGAAGAAGAGGAGGAGTGGCACAGTGCACAGTTTAGGCTTGGAGAAATGGCTGGTTTATCTAGTCAGCTGACAGGAGAGGAGGAGCAGGAGCAGCCAGAGGAGCTAGAGGGTTGTGAGGAAGGCAAGACAGAGGACCCAGACACACCGTGGCAGTATGCAGTGGAGATGGAGACAGGTAGTCACTCCGAGTCACTTGCGCAAATGGCAGGAAGCGTGCTCACGTGCTTGCGTAGTGACCCCAGAATTGTTTCCATTTGTCGGCGGGATGACTTCTGGCTGTCCACCTTATTGGACCCTCGCTTCCGGCACAAATGGGGGCATTTTTTTAACCCGCCGAGAGGGAGGACAAACTGAACTACTACAAAGACATTCTACGTAGTCAGTTGGCCGATGCCTATCTGCGCCATGGTCCATACTCTCGCAGGTCTGACACGGGGGGACCTCTGCGCTCACCTTCCACTGCCATGGCTGCTGGGGGGTTGGCAGGAGCAGCAGCAGCAGCCTCAGTCTTCAGTCGCTAATGAGTAGCTTTCTACACCCGCATGAGGCTACTCATGAGCAGCAGGAAGACCTGGAGCAGGACCTCAACCAGCAGGTCATGTCATACCTTGACATGACCATGCCAACACACCTTGAGGATCCGCTGGACTTCTGGGCAGCCAAACTTGGCTTGTGGCCGCAACTAGCAGAGTTTGCCCTGGAAAAGCTGTCCTGCCCGGCAAGTAGCGTGCCATCTGAGTGGGTGTTTAGTGCGGCGGGGGCCATAGTTACGGCGAGGAGAACCCGTCTGTCAGCTAAAAATGTGGAGAGACTCACCTTTGTCAAAATGAATCAGGCATGGATCAGCCAGGATTTCCACCCACCAATTGCTGATGCATGCGACTAGATTCAGCATGGTGCCACGTTTTACACTTTCCAAATGGTGCAAAACATATTTATGTCTTTAGGCCAATTTTTGGTCTCCTGCTGATGCCAACTTCAGGGTGTGCCTTCCAGGCAATTTTTGGCCTCCTGCTGCTGCTGCTGCTGCCAACTCCAGGATGTCTTTCAAGCAATGTTTGGGCTCCTGCTGCTGCTTGCAACTCCAGGGTGTGATTCATCCAATTTTTGGGCTCCTGCAGCCAACTCCAGTGTCTCTTTCAAGCTATGTTTGGCTTCTGCTGCTGCTTGCAACTCCAGGGTGTGATTCATCCAATTTTTGGGCTCCTGCAGCTAACTCCAGTGTCTCTTTCAAGCTATGTTTGGGCTCCTGCTGCTTGCAACTCCAGGGTGTGATTCATCCAATTTTTGGGCTCCTGCAGCCAACTCCAATGTCTCTTTCACACAATGTTCGGGCTCCTGCTGCTGCTGCTTGCAACTCCAGGGTGGGATTCATCCAATTTTTGGGCTCCTGCAGCCAACTCCAGGGTCTCTTTAAAGTAATGTTTGTGCTCCTGCTGCTGCTTGCAACTCCAGGGTGTGATTCATCCAATTTTTGGGCTCCTGCAGCCAACTCCAGTGTCTCTTTCAAGCTATGTTTGGGCTCCTGCTGCTGCTGCTTGCAACTCCAGGGTGTGATTCATCCAATTTTTGGGCTCCTGCAGCCAACTCGTGTCTCTTTAAAGCAATGTTTGGGCTCCTGCAGCTGCTGCTGCTGCTTGCAACTCCAGGGTGTGATTCAGCTAATTTTTGGGCTCCTGCTGCTGCCAGCTCCAGGGTGTGTTTTTCAGGCACTATAGGGGCCCCTCATAGTGATGCCACTTCAACTCTCTGCAATTGTGCCGCTCTGCGATTCTATTAGCGATGCCTGATCTGCATGTCTGCATGTGATAATTATTTACAGTATTATTTCACTAACCCAGCACGCATCCTATGCGTGTTACAGCAAGGCAGAATGGTTTACAACCCTATTGAGGCTCTAGGAGGCTCATAAATAGCGATTCGTCGCGAATAAATTCGGGTCGAAACGATTTTTGTTGGAAAATTCGGCGAATCAGTCGAATCAAATTTTTCAAAAGTTCACTCATCTCTATATATATTATATATATAATAAATATATAATAATATAAACCATGCGCAAGAGCTAAAAACCAGTGTCAACATTCAGTTAATAGTCAAAAAGAAAAATAAATGCAACTTTATCACCATGTTTGGATTGTCATCCCACACCGCAAGGAGCCCATTGAGACTCTACCTCCCAATGGCCCGCATATACCTAGAGCTGGACCTGTTGGTGTTACTTCAGCATGCCTGTTGGATGTAATTCTCTGTGGTACAGGCATTACAAGTCCTGGTTAAACCATAATGTTTAATTTAGCTCAAAAGATCATAAGAAACAGGCAAACATTCCGTACAGGAGGAGCGACAATAGCTACCACATCAGATGATGTGTTTCAGGGGAGCACCCCTTTAGCCTTACCTGAATGCCATTTTCTGCACAGCCTTGTGAATATTTTGAAAATGAACATATTTGTCCACAATTCATGGAAAACACAGCATTTGCCTGTCTGATTATAGCTCGATTTACATGTTTATGACTCTCTGGCCCCCAGGATGGCTGGGCTTGACAGAAACATAGAAGGTTGACGGCAGAAGGAGACCATAAGGTCCATCTAGTCAGCCCTTATGTGTATACTGTATGTTCTCTGTATCTTATGTGTATACTGTATGTTCTCTGTATCTTATGTGTATACTGTATGTTCTCTGTATCTTATGTGTATACTGTATGTTCTCTGTATCTTATGTGCATATTGTATGTTCTCTGTATCTTATGTGTATACTGTATGTTCTCTGTATCTTATGCATATACTGTATGTTCTCTGTATCTTATGTGTATACTGTATGTTCTCTGTATCTTATGTGTATATTGTATGTTCTCTGTATCTTATGTGTATACTGTATGTTCTCTGTATCTTATGTATATACTGTATGTTCTCTGTATCTTATGTGTATACTGTATGTTCTCTGTATCTTATGTATATACTGTATGTTCTCTGTATCTTATGTGCATATTGTATGTTCTCTGTATCTTATGTGTATACTGTATGTTCTCTGTATCTTATGCATATACTGTATGTTCTCTGTATCTTATGTGTATACTGTATGTTCTCTGTATCTTATGTGTATATTGTATGTTCTCTGTATCTTATGTGTATACTGTATGTTCTCTGTATCTTATGTGTATACTGTATGTTCTCTGTATCTTATGTGTATACTGTATGTTCTCTGTATCTTATGTGTATATTGTATGTTCTCTGTATCTTATGTGTATACTGTATGTTCTCTGTATCTTATGTGTATAATTTATGTTCTCTGTATCTTATGTGTATACTGTATGTTCTCTGTATCTTATGTGTATAATTTATGTTCTCTGTATCTTATGTGTATATTGTATGTTCTCTGTATCTTATGTGTATACTGTATGTTCTCTGTATCTTATGTATATACTGTATGTTCTCTGTATCTTATGTGTATACTGTATGTTCTCTGTATCTTATGTATATACTGTATGTTCTCTGTATCTTATGTGTATACTGTATGTTCTCTGTATCTTATGTATATACTGTATGTTCTCTGTATCTTATGTGCATACTGTATGTTCTCTGTATCTTATGTGTATACTGTATGTTCTCTTTATCTTATGTGTATACTGTATGTTCTTTGTATCTTATGTGTATACTGTATGTTCTCTGTATCTTATGTGTATACTGTATGTTGTCTTTATCTTAGGATAGATGTGTGCTTATCCCAGGCATGTTTAAATTCAGTGACTGTTGATTCCTCTGCTGGAAGTTTGTTCCAAGCATCTACTACTCTTTCTTACTCTTGCTCCTGATCTTCCCCCCGACTAGCTTCAGGTTGGGCCCCTTGTTCTATCATTAATTTCTTCTTAAAAACACTTCCCTCCTGAACCTTATTCCCTCCTGTCACATATATAAAGGTCTCAATCATATCCCCTCTCTCCCTTTTTTCCTCCAGACTGTACAAATTAAGTTCTTTAAGTCTCTCCTGATAAGTTTTAAGTTTAAGTCACTCCACCATTTTTGTTGCCGGCCTTTGGACACGTTCTATTTGAATAATGTCTTTTTGCAGGTAAGGTCCCCAGATCTACACACAGTATTCTAGCTGTGGCCTCACCAGGGCTCTATACAGCGGCATCACAACCTCCCTCTTCCTACTGGTGATGCCTCGAGCTATGCAGCCGAGCATCCTACTTGCTTTTCCCACTGCCTGGCTACACTGTCCACTCATCTTGCAGCTATCAGTAATCAGTATCCCTAAATCTCTCTCCTCCGAGGTCCTGGATAACACAGTGCTGCCCATACGGTGCTCAGAGCAGGGATTCCTTCTACCCAAGTGCAGGGTTTTACATTTAGAGACATTAAACTCTAGTTTCCACAGTTTTGACCATCTATCCAGTAAAGCTAAATCATATTCCATGTTGCAGACACCTCCAGGAATATCCACCCTATTGCTAACCTTTGTATCATCAGCAAACAGACAAACTTTTCCTACCAAGCCTTCTCCTATGTCACTTACAAATATATTAAAAAGAATGGGGCCCAGGACAGAGCCCTGCGGCACACCACTTGTAACTCGCCTTCGTTCAGATTGCACGCCATTTACAACAACGCTCTGATACCGATCCCTCAGCCAACTGGAAATCCACTGAACTATCCAGGGTGGATTCATTAGCGCCAGGTATCGGCAGATGAGCGTCTGTACAGAGGCGCTTAGATCGACCGCTAGTATACACTGTAAACATGTATCGGGTGCTGTAACAGAGCACTTCAGTTGCTGTAGTAACCAGGCCGGCATTGATGTATGTGATGTATGTTGGGCGCTCTAACACCAGTACAGCGCTGCAGGGAGCAACTCTCAGTGACTCAAACCAAAACTACTCACACACAGCGTCGGCGCTCTGGAACTGGTCGCTATAGCATAGAGCGGCAGATGCTATTTTTGAACACATATCCACCAGTAACAAAGCGAAAACACATGGAATGACATTGTTATAGCACTGGGACAATAACACTTTAATGCCAGACCTGTAATGACAATTCTGCAAAAAAAAACAAAAAAATCAAAAACGTTTTAAAAAATGACTCTTTCTAGGCCAGGAGAGGAAAAAAAAAAAAACTAAAAAAAAAAAAAACCCTGTTTCAACAGAAGAAAAGGAATGTCCATTGAAATGTATGGGAGAGCGACAGGTAGCAACTGGTAAAACTTGGCTCTGGAAGCTAAAGCGCTGGCGCTATACACTGAGAGGCCGATTCAGTAATAGCGCCAGGTAGCGACAGATGAGCGACTGTAGCAGTATTTTCACAGCACCCGCTAGTAGTCGCTGTGCTTGGCCGTTGTTCGGTAGTTGATAGCGACTCAGTCGGTGTGCCGTAATGTTGAATATTGGGTGAGGAGTCGCTATTTGACAGGTTCCGCACTGTATGGGAGCGCATGATAGCGACTGGCCCTAGCGACCGGCTCCCACCATATTCATTAACAAATCACGCTCCAAAAATTCTCGCGCAGTGAAATGCATGTTTAAACCCCAGAGCACTGGCGGCGATGGGTTAAAAGTCGTTTTTTAACCCCCAAACAACCATATTTTTGGAAGCCAAAAAAAACAAGTTTCTAAAAGCATTTTGTAATATGAATACATTAATATCAGACCTGTAATATCAATTCTGTACAATTTTTTTTTTTTATTTTTTACCTTAAAAAAAATATCTAACATTGCAGAAGTGGTCACAGAATTTTTCACATTTAAAAAAAAAAAACATTAATAACAATTAATTATGAATATTTAAAGATTGTTCCATTGAAATGCATTGGAGAGCGCCAGATAGCGAGAGGTCATACCTGTCGCTGTTCAAGGTCGGACGCTGGCGCTGTGGGCTGAGGCTGGGATAATGATGAATGAGTGGCTATCTGGCGCTATCTCAGTCGCTAAGCAGGATCGGCTTGATAAATGTGTGATTGTGGTGGGGAGCCGGCGTTCTCGTGGCGGTGACCGTCATTACCGATCGCTCACCAGTCGCTACCTGGCGCTATCCCTTGTTAAATAAGGGCCTGAGTCACCTGTAATGATGAATCGGACGCTACATGGTGCTGTTAGAGTCGCTCACCAGAATCGCCTTCATAAATGTGGTTTTGCGTTCAGAGCCCAGCGTTCACCAGACGCTGGCCGCCGCTATGAGGCTCTATCTGACGCTATCCCTTGATGAATAAACCCCTTAGTAATAATAATAAAAAGAAAAAAACGAAAGCTCCTTTTAAACATCAACCAAATTTGCCTCTTAAAACGAGTTAAAGCGCGTTAATGTGAGAGCGTTTTAGGGAACGGCCTGCGTGTTTCCAGGAGGGAGGACAGGGTGGCAAGTGCATCCCCTTGCTTCTAATTTACAGACTTGCAAGTTGTTAGAATTAATGACTCGATAGCTGTTTCAAGCCGCTTGCCAATTGTAACAATTCGTCCTGCAAACATTATTGATTTTGGCCGGACCTCTCGGAGAGGAACTAGCTTGAGGCAATTAAATTCTAGAGCATATCTCTGATTTATGCGCTTAGCAGCTAGTGCTGCGGCTCGGATTTGAAACCTGGGGCCTTATTCATGAAGGGATAGCGCCAGGTAGCGCCTTGTTAATGACAGGTAGCGACAGGTGAACGCCGGACACGACAGCAATGACACATTTATCAAGCAGATTCTGTTGAGCGACTGGGATAACGCCGTCATCATTATCCCATGCTCAGCGTACAGCGCCGGCGTTCACACACAGCGCCAGGTATGACCTCTCGCTACCTGTCGCTCTCCCATACATTTCAACGGACGATCCTTTTCTTCTCTTTAAACAGGGTTTTGTTTTGTTTGTTTTGTTTTTTAATCTCAAATAATGTTGTGACCTCTTCTGGCATTGAATAAGCAGTTTTTTCACAAATTTTTCAATTTAGATATATTTCTGCAGAAATGACATTACAGCTCTGCCATTAAAGTGTTCATGTCACAATGTTGTTACAATGTAATTCCATATGTTTTCGCTTTGTTACTGGTGGATAGATGCTGGAAAACAGACTTTAATCACACAGCCTCCTGCGCTCTGGGCTTCAGAGAAGCATTTTTCAGCGCCAGAGGTGTGTGAGGCTGTTTTTTTTGCTGAATATAACAGTCACTGAATTTAAACATGCCTGGGATAAGCACTCATCTATCCTAAGATAAAGAGTACATACAGTATACACATAAGGGCAGACTAGATGGACCGTATGGTCTCCTTCTGCCGTCAACCTTCTATGTTTCTATGTTTCTATGTGAGTCGGTCGCACTGACAAGTCGCTAACATGCGCTCCCATACAGCGCTGTACTGGTCAAACAGCGACTCATCACAATGTATTCATCATTGCTGCACAGCGAACACAGCGACTACTAGCGGGCGCTCTGAAATGCCTGCTGCAGACGCTCATCTGTCGCTACCTGGCGTTAGTGATGAATCAGCCTCCTGGTTGAATTTGACCAAATTACTGGCCATTCCGTTTAGTCCATTTAGAATGAATAACGAATATTGTTAATATTCAGTGGAAATTAGGGGGACTCCTTCTGGGCAAACAGTTAGCAGCCAGGAGCAATAACGCAGTCACCACTGATCTGCACTACAAGACCAAAAAGGCTGAACTCATCCCGGAAAAAAAAAAATAGGGAAGCCAAAATACATTAAAGAGGGACTCCAAGAGGCTGATTTATTAATAGCGCCAGGTTAATTAATAACAATTAATTATGAATATTTAAAGATTGTTCCATTGAAATGCATTGGAGAGCGCCAGGTAGCGAGAGGTCATACCTGTCGCTGTTCAAGGTCACTCGCTGGCGCTGTGGGGTGAGGCTGGAATAATGATGAATGATTCGCTATCTGGCGCTATCTCAGTCGCTAAGCAGGATCGGCTTGATAAATGTGTGATTGCGGAGGAGAGCCGGCGTTCTCGTGGCGGTGAGCGTCATTACCGTTCGCTCACCAGTCGCTACCTGGCGCTATCCCTTGTTAAATAAGGGCCCAAGTTTTGAGAACCCTACAGCCACGTCGCCTTCTCCATGTGCTAACCTCAATTTGGGCATTGAAATAATAAAACTCGCAAATTAAGGTAGGTACAAATACATAAAAAAACACACTTATCTGACATATATAGGAAGTCTGTGATAAGGCCAGCCGCTTGCCCCCCCCCCGCCCCCCTTATCACGGACACCCTATATATGTCAGATATGTGTGTTTTTTTATGTATTTCTACCTACCTCAATTTGCATATTTTAGCACTGGATTATTTTGACTGCTTATTAGTTTTTGATGCACTTGCACATAGCACTTTAGTTTTGATGAATCTTGCCCTTAGAAGGGATGTGGGCATTAAGTCTTATTTATTATTGATTGATTACTTCTAATGGCAGCAAAAAGAAAAATAGGATGTGCTCATCCAGTCAATATATAGCAGTCAAGAGGTGCTAGAGGGGTGTGACCACACACGGGGAGGCCGATTTATTAATAGCGACATGTAGCGACAGTTGAGCGACTGTAGCTGTATTTTCACAGCGCCCGCTAGTAGTCGCTGTGCTTGGCCGTTGTTCGGTTGTTGACAGCGACTCAGTCGGTGTGCAGTAATGTTGAATACAAGGTTACGAGTCGCTATTTGACAGGTTCTGCGATGTATGGGTGCGCATGATAGCGACTGGTCAGAGCGACCGGCTCCAACCATATTCATCAAAAAATCATGCTCAAAAAATCTCGCACTGTGAAATGCATGTTTAAACCCCAGAGCGCTGGAGGCGATGTGTTAAAAGTAGTGTTTTAACCCCCAAACAACCATATTTTTGGAAACCAAAAAAACAAGTTTTTAAAATAATTTTGTAATATGAATACATTAATATAAGACCTGTAATATCAATTCTGTACATTTTTTTTTCCTTAAAAAAATTATCTAAAATGGCAGAAGTGGTCACAGAATTTTTCATATTTAAAAAAAAAAAAATTAATAACAATTAATTATGAATATTTAAAGATTGTTCCATTGAAATGCATTGGAGAGCACCAGGTAGCGAGAGGTCATACCTGTCGCTGTTCAAGGTCGGACGCTGGCGCTGTGGGCAGAGGCTGGAATAATGATGAATGAGTGGCTATATGGCGCTATCTCAGTCGCTAAGCAGGATCGGCTTGATAAATGTGTGATTGCGGTGGGGAGCCGGCGTTCTCGTGGCGGGGCCCGTCATTACCGGCCGCTCACCAGTCGCTACCTGTCGCTATCCCTTCATAAATAAGGGCCTAAATGTTTCTTTTAAGATTTTAATGCTGTTAAGATTTAGAGTTAAGTTTATAGTCAAGTTTGTCTAAACTGCTGTCAAGCCAACAAAGACAAACTAGCCCAACACTATTAGCCTTGTTGGCGGCCTGTGTTTATATGTTCCCACCTATTTTTCATTGTAACACAATCTAATGATATATATTTGGAAGACGTATGAAATGTAAGTTGAGAAACTTTGTAGTGTTTGACTTCAGATTCCAGTGTTTATGGAAGATATATCTCATAACTTGACCGAAAACCCAAACCTTGGAAAAAATGACTTTTTAGAGAATGACAAGCGGGGTTAAAATAGACTTCTGAATTCATTAATTTTTTTGTGAATTTTAAAGCAGACTCAGCATCATAAAATTAGATTTGGATTGTACGTTTTTATATTCAATAATCTCACTTATTTTGTTTAGCAAGTGCCATTTTTTCGCCCTATAAGACGCACCTAGGATTTGTAGGAGAAAAATAAGAAAAAAATATTCTAAAACAAATGTGCTAAAACACCCCGTTACAGGCAGTGTGGCATTCCCCCATGCCATCCCCCATATGCAGTGTGGCATCCTCCATCTCATTCCCAGAGGCAGTGTGTCATTCCCCCATCTCATTCCCATAGGCAGTGTGTTATTCCCCCATCCCATTCCCCATAGGCAGTGTGGCATCCCCCCTTCTCATTCCCATAGGCAGTGTGTTATTCCCCCATCCCATTCCCCATAGGCAGTGTGGCATTCCCCCATCCCATTCCCCATAGGCAGTGTGGCATTCCCCCCTCCCATTCCCCATAGGCAGTGTGGCATCCCCCCATCCCAATCCCTGTATGCAGTGTTGCATTCCCCTTCCCATTCCCCATAGGCAGTGTGGCATTCCCCCATCCCATTCCCATAGGCAGTGTGGCATCCCCCCTCCCATTCCCATAGGCAGTGTGGCATTCCCCCCCTCCCATTCCCATAGGCATTGTGGTTTCCCCCCATCCCATTCCCCATAAGCAGTGTGGCTAAGTCCTCAAGGCCCAAAGGGAAAATGGCAGATGAAAAGTTTCTTGGCCAACTTGTCTATACAATATATTCTGTTTCCCAGCTTCTGTCCTCTGCGTGATCCAGAAATTTTATACATGACCACCAGAGACCAACTGGATTCACCAGGTGGGCATGCAGGCGCTGTAGGCCCCTCCAGTCAGCGAATCTGATTGGTGAATTATAGTCACTGAATGATTGTTGAACTTATCCTGAAGGGTAGGCCCTGAGCTTCAGGTGGAATTGGGATACCCCCATGCTGCAGCTGGAGGTTTGCTAGAAAGGTTAAAAATCTGCACATCTGTAGTGATGGGCTTGGACCCCTTACCAGTTCACAAACAGTTCAAAAGGAGAAAAAACACAGTTTTAAAATAAAAAAGGAGCTCACTGTTGCTGCGTTATACTTCATCGGTCCCCCGCCGGGCGGTGTCCTCTCTGCAGGTCCACCAGGTCAGGGTGATCCAGCACATGTAGTGAAGGGGAACACAAGTCCCCTTTCCTCCTACTTTGGTATCCCACCAGGCTAATCCTCACCTGTCAGGACAGGGAAGCTTTTATACTGCAGAGGAGGAGCCTTGGAATCCCCCCGTGTGACTTATGATGTTAATGGAGGGGAGGGTCATAGAGGGGGATTGCGGGAGAATCTGCCTAGAGGGTGGGGTTTACTCTACCTACACTCTCACTCTCTATTATATACATTTGGGGTCCTAGGACAGAACCTTGTGGCACACCAACAGAAAGAGGGCGAGAAGAATAAACCGTGTTAGAGTAAGATGCACTGAAAGATCTGTCAGAGAGGTAAGAGGTGAGCCAAGAGCAAGACCTTTAACCCCAATAGAGGAGAGAATATCAAGAAACAGGGAATGGTCAACAGTATCAAAGGGCAATGAGAGGTCAAGAAGGATGAGGATGGAGTAGTGATCTTTGGTTTTAGAAGTGAGCAGATCATTAGTGACTTTGATGGGGGCAGTTTCAATGGAGTGGTTAGGGAAGAATCCAGATTGTAGGGGATCAAGTAAGTTGTTGTTAGATAAACAGTGTGCCAGTTCGGAGTCGACATGTTGTTTAAGAAGTTTGGAGAAGGGGAGTAGTGAGATAGCTAGAGAGGGTAGAGGGGTCGAGAGAGGGTTTCTTGATTATCGGAGTAATAACTGCATGTTTTTAAGAGGAAGGAAAGGTGCCAGTGGAGAGGAAAAGGCTGAATATGGAGGTTAAGGCTGGAGTGAGGGATGGAGACAGTTGAAGAATAAGGTGGAATGGAAGAGGATTGAGGGAGCACATAGTGAGATGGGCCCTAAAAATGAGAGAGGTTAGTCCAAGTTCAGTTATTAGAGTGACGAAATTACAGTAAGAGAGTAAGGCTGGGGGTTGTTTGGAGCAGTAAGTGATGTTCGTCTTCAGTTCTTCTGCTGTTATTTGGGAGTTGGAGGAAGAGGAGGTGGGCCGAGTAGGCTGTATGTGTTGAATAGTGTTTTGGAATTCCGGCCTTGTGGAGAAATAAGTAAAGAGAAATATGCTTGCTTAGCAGATGAAAGGGCAATCCTGAGTTCCTGAATGGCTTGTTTATAGAGCAGAAAGTCATCATTGGCTTTGGTATTCCTCCATTGCCATTCAGCAGCTCGAGACAGCCGTTTCAGTCTGGCCATGCTTGCATTTAACCAAGGTTGCCCTTTTTTGGGGCAGGGGTAGCTGTAAGTGAGGCGGGCGGCAGAGTCTAGAGCTGAAGTAAGTGTATTGTGTTAGTGTGATGATGCAGCGTTTATGTCATTGAATGAGGTCAAGGTCTGAAGAGGCTGAAGTGAGACGGACAGAGACTGAAGATCTAGGTTTTTGGAAGTGGACTAAAACCCTACCCTGGAGTCTATGAGACTTTTGGAAAGGCATACTCCTTACCAGATACGGGATGCCCCGCTGTGGCCCCAGAAGGCCAAGTAAACTTACCTTCTCCCGATCCAAAATGCGCTGCCCCCTGCTATACCTTTAACAGGGCATGTGTCCGCACCAGGCATTTGTGAATTGCCGGAGCAGGTACGCTTCCTGTCAGAGGGTAGCTGGGATGTGACCGCTGGCATGCTTGGCTGCAGTCAGCTCTGCTCTACTGGACTCGGCTGAAGCCTAGATGAGTTAGAGTCAGCACAGTCGAGCATGTTGATTGTACGGGAGGCCACACATGCGCCATAAGACCTGGGAAATGTAAGTTAGATTGGGTGACCTGGGGAGTTTCACACAGCCGGGTATCCTACATCAGAGTGTCCCGGGGGAAAGGACCAAAACCCAGGATAATCAAAATACTGGGTTTTGGTCCACTTTAAGTCCCTGCATTAAATTCTAGGTTTGTGTGTGGGGGAGGGTGGCAGGAAGATCATGGTCAGAGAGGGGTAGCAAAGAGGAGAGGAGAGATAAAGAACAAAGGTTAGTGAAGAGCAGGTCAATTGTATGGCCATGTTTGTGGGTACAGACGGCAGACCATTGTTTGAGTCATAAAAGAGGAGGTTAGTGAGAGTAACCTTATGGCAGCAGGGTTGCTAGTGTCTACAGATTTGTTGAAGTCACCCGTGATAATTGTGGGTATGTCTGTGGACAGAACCTGAGGGAGCCAGGTAGAAAAGTGGGGAAAAGGGTAGTAGTTTCAGGAGGGCGATAAATGACAGCAATTTTTAGGTTACAGGGAGAATCTAAATGGACACAATTAGCATTGAAAGATGAGAAGGATCGGGAGGGTGGGGCAGGGATTGGGTTAAAGTGGACCAACACCCACCCCTGATCGGCCAGGGGAATCTATAAGATTCCCGGGCCGATCAGCTCCCTCCCCGCGGGGAATCCGAAATCGGGAAACCCCCCAGAAAGCCCCTAAAATCTTACCTTTTAGACGACGGACAAGCCGCCGCCTCCCGCGCGTCCCTCTAGCAGGGCGCGCTCCCGCGCCAGCCTATCGGGGTGCCCCGCGGAAGTGGACCAACACCCAGGATAGTGAAAATCCTGGGTGTTGGTCCACTTTAAAGGAGCAGCGTTCGGATAGAAGAATGCCCACACCCCCGCCCAGTTTGCTGTTGGATCTAGGGGTGTGGCTGAGTTGTAATCCCCCATGTGAAAGGACAGCGGGTGAGGCTGTGTCAGATAAAGTCATGTTTCTGAGTCCCAAAAAGGTAAAAGAGAGAGAGACAGGTCATGAATATAGAAAAGTTTATTGCACACTGAGCGTGCATTTCACAGTGCGCAGGTGACAGTAGCAGAAAAATGTGGGAAGGGAGTGAGTTTTATTAGATTAGATAGGTTGCCTGTGTTAGCAGGTTTAAGACTGTTGCAAATCTTTGGCTTTAATGAAGAGGAAAGCATGTAGGAGGAGAGGGGTGGGGAGGATGGCCCTGGATTAGGGCAGGTGTCACCAGCAGCAAGTAGGTGTAAAAAGAGAGTTGGCTGTGAGTTTTGAAGGTGGCATAATGTCTCTTGTGCTTGGATATAGAGGGGGTGAGTGATTTTGCCAGTGAGAGGAATTCATGAGCGGAGAGGTAGAGGGTGAGAGCAGGGGGATACTGTAAATGTACTTACCAGGAGCAGGGGGATACTGTGTGCCGGAGCAACCCCCTAACAAGAAACTGTGCTCATATGCATCCCTCCCCAGGGCAACTCAGATCGCTGAATATAAAAGTTAGTTTATCTTTTTGTAACTCCTGCAGTGGTCAATTTTCCTTCTTTAATGCGTCCTATGGATCGCCAGTGGCATGCAAAGAGGAAGTGCTGTGCATTGTGGGTTATGCTGGTTAAACCCAGGCTGCAGCAGGGCTGGGATACTGAAAAACAAGGAAGCCTCCCAGGTGCTCCAAGATGGCCATGACCAGGAGAAAAACGGTGAGGCGGCTTTGAGTGGATGCAGGAGCAAAAGTGCTGACAATGGTTTAGTAACATAGTAACATAGTATGTAAGACTGAATAAAGACTTTAGTCCATCTGGTTCAGCCTGTTTAACTCCTTCCAGTGGTCTAGTAGCCATAGCTGATGATGTTATTACATGCCAGGAAGGCATCAAGGCCACTATAGATCTCCTTCCAGTGGTCTAGTAGCCATAGCTGATGATGTTATTACATGCCAGGAAGGCATCAAGGCCACTTTTGAACGTTTTTACTGTATCCATCATTACTACCTCCTCTGGCAGCGAGTTCCATAGTCTCACTGCTCTTACAGTGAAGAATCCCCTCCTATGTCGGTGGAGAAAGCACCTTTCCTCTAACCTTAGTGGATGCCCTCGGGTTATGGTTACACTCTGGGGTATAAATAGAATGTGGGACAGATCTTTGTATTGACCCCGAATATATTTATACATAGTTATTAGATCACCCCTCAAATCGTCTTTTTTCCAGACTAAATAAACCTAACTTGGACAATCTTTCAGGGTACTCTAGCCCCCTCACTCCTTTTATTAACTTTGTTGCCCTTCTTTGAACGCGCTCCAGTTCTGACTGTCCTTCTTAAGCACATCATCATAGTATCATGCATGAAGATGGAGCATGTGTTTTTTTTATTTTTAAACTTTGCAAGGCTATTTTTCCAGGTCAAATTGGACAAAAACCCAGGATTTTTACTATCCTGGGTTTTGGTCCCCCCCCCCCCCCCCCGGGTACCAATCAGGGATGCCCCGCTGTTTGAAACCTCCCAGGTCACCCAATCTCACTTACCCTTCCTCGGTCCTACAGCACATGCACAGCCAGCGCACTTGTCCAAGAACTCGTCTATGGCGAGCGGACCCGAAGGGCTGGCAGCCGCATCCCCCACTACCCTTTAACGGGGAGCATGTTCGCGTTGGCCATTCACAAATGCATGGCACGGGCAGGCACCCTGCTAAAGGGATAGCATGCGGCACATTTTTCAGGCGACCTGGAGGGTTTGACACACTTTGAAGACTTGGCAGCGTTGGTTAAATTTGACCCGAAATTTGCCAACATTTTGTTTTGGTGGAACCAAGACTAATTTGTAAAATTTGGATGGAATATACATTTGACCTAAGTCCAAAGGGCATCACTAATTGTAACAGAATCGTGTAGACTTTTGAAATTTGGGGACAAGTGGTATTGCAACAGAAAAAAAATGAGAACTAGGCACCAAACACCCTGAAAACACCTAACAAAAATGAATGGCGCCCTGATGCAATGCGTCTAAAATGTCGTAACGATCGCCTATTGATTGATCTCCCACATCTCAGATTCTTCAGACAAATAGGAGACTACAGATGAGCAATCGACGCTTCTTTTCAACTTAACTTAAACAAGTTAAAACGTCCTGATATGTATATAAAAATAAATCTGCCCTCAGTAAATAATTGCTGCTAATTTCGCGACGCCAACATTCCTTGCTTAGACGCATAAACAGTCTTCTCTATTAGAGTATCCATCATCGGGCGCGGGATGGTCCCGTATTGTTCAGCCCCCGAAGCTTGAAGACTTCTTTTTAACCCTTCGCCGGCCAAATGCTGGAGTTTGTTTGTACAATCCGAGGAGATCTGTTATTGCTACACGGAACCTGTTTATTGTGGTAAAGCTCCGTGTCGATCTTTCATTTCGGGGGGCCGCAAAACAAAAGGCTCAGAGGAGCTGATATCATCAGACTCGGAGGCCCGGGAAAGCTAACACGGGGCGAGAAGCGGAGCAATGCGAGAAGCCGATTAATCAAGGCTATTTATTTGAAGTAGTCTGGTGATCACACGGCTTTTTAATGCGAGCCAATGTCTCCATTCTAACTTGTCATCTCCTGCCCCGTTTATTCTCGACGAGCCTGTCAGACAAGCTCACTTGACCTCCGTGTGTTTAAAAAAAAAAAAGAAGTTTAACATGGAAATTTAACGACAAACAATATTTATGGAAACGGCAGCCAGTGGAGAACCGATCCGGGACTTTAAAAGCCTAATTTAGCTCTAAACACGAGCAAAGAAAAAAATCAAAGCGAGAAGTTTTACGCCTTCTTAAAAAGATAAGTGAAAGGCATCCAAACTTGAATTGGTTAAATGTAAGAGTCACTGTGAAAAGTACATTTTACATTAAACCTTTTGCTGAGAATAAGTAAATAAAGGCTTTCGCTAGCAAATAAAGTGGACCAAAACCCACACTGGAGTCTATGAGACTCCAGGGCAGGCTTACTCTCTCCCCCCCCCAGGGCATCCCGAACTTGGAGCCATTCTCGGGTGTGCGCAGTCCAACCCGACCCAACTTAATGGCCATGCAGGGCCGCACCCAGCCTAAGGGAGCCGTATGATGCCGCGGCACCGCTTGTAAGTACGGCAAGCTGCAGTGTGGGATTGTGGAAAGGTGAGTGGATTCGGTATTCTGGGGGGCTAGGATGCTGGGAAAGGAAGAAGCCTCCCTGGTGCTCCAAGGTGGCCAAACCAGAAGAAAAATGGTGATGCAGTTTTGAGTGGGTGCAGGAACAAATATAAGTGCTGACAATGATTCAGTATTATGCATGAAGATGGAGCACTTTTTTTTTTTTAAATTTGCAAGGCTGTTTTTCTGGGACAAAGTGGACCAAAACCCAGGATTTTGATTATCCTGGGTTTTGGTCCCCTATCAGGGATGATCCGCTGTGTGAATCCTCCCAGGTCACCCGATCTCACTTACCCTTCCTCAGTCCTACGGCACAGGTGCAGCCTCTCGTCCAGTCAGCGCGCTCGGATCTGCTCCCGCCTCTTCATCCAAGAGCTCGTCTAAGGCGAGTGGATCCAAGCGCGCTGGCAGCCGCATCCCCCAATACCCTTTAACAGGGAGCTGTGTGATGCCGCGGCACTGCTTGTAAGTACAGCAAGCTGCAGTGTGGGATTGTGGAAAGGTGAGTGGATTCGGTATTCTGGGGGGTTCACACAGCAGAGCACCCAAAACCAGGGTGCCCCAGGGGAGGTGCCAGAACCCGAGATGTAAAAATCCTTTAAAGTGGACCAAAAGCAGCCCTGGAGCCAGATTCCCTCTCCCCGGGACATCCCAAACTATGTGTAACCCCCCCAAGAACTTGATATCCTTTCCTCGCCAAAGATCCCATGGCGCAGGCGCGGCTGGCGGCGGAATCACTCACACCCACACTGTGAGAGCTCCTGGTGCCCCATTACAGAGAAGCTGGGAGAGCGCCCTGTGCGATCGCACGCCTCACACACCCCAAAGGCCGGCCATGTGTACCATGTATAAAATGATGTAGGCCAAGGTTAGTCTATATGCATCCCATCTCATGTAATATCCCTTCTGGTGGGGTGCCACACTCTTCTGGACCACACCTATTCAAGGCCACACCCCTCTCTGGCCCGTACCAGCCCCCTCCAGGGCAAAATCCTGGGTGTGCCACTCTGTGAGTGAGCGAGACGTTGATGTATAGACATTGGATCAATTCAGAGCCACATGAGAATTCTCACTCCTTTTTTAGGAAAGAAACCGGCCATTCAATCTCATTGCCTACTGGGTGTAAACTTTCAGCTGGCTCTGAATCAGCCCCAAGGTAGACAATGAAAGTCAATGGCAGTTTTCCCTCCTAAAAGAGAAGTAATTTTTCTCACCGGGCTCTGAATCAGCCCCATAGTGTACAGCTGCCACTAGCAACAGATTGCTGGTAGAGAAAACTGCTTCCATAACATAGCTAACCTAAGAAAAATAAAGTACTAGATTAGCTCAGCTCTACAGTATAATAATGAATGTATTACCCCTTAATAATGCCCCCGACAATCACAGAGATTCAGCCGAGCCGGAGATTTCTAGTCCGCTGGCATTTTCAATGTTATCACTGCAGGCAAAGCATGGGAATACAGGCTGGACATCGAGGCCATTGAGATAAAGATGGTGTTTGTGACCTGCGCCTAATGGTCATAAGTAGAAACGGTTAGGGGATGGTGTGGGCTGAGCACATTTTGGTATGACATACCGGTAGGTGGTGCATTATCACAAAATGGTCATAAGTAAATACAAGAAGCATCTCTGTCCAAAAAGCCAAGACTAACTTTGTTTCAAGGGCTTATCAAGCAAATTTAATACTGTATTATTCGCCCTATAAGACGCACCTGCCCATAGGACAGACTTAGGATTTGGTGCAGGAAAATAAGAAAATAAATATCCTGAACCAAATGTTGTGCTAAAAACATGTTGTGCAGAATCCCCCCATTACAAACAGAGTAGCATTCTCCCCCCATTCCCCATATAGGCAGTGTGGCATCCCCCCCTCCCATTCCCCATATAGACAGTGTGGCATTCCCCCCTCCCATTCTCCATATAGGCAGTGTGGTATTCTCCCCTCCCATTCCCTATAGGCAGTGTGGCATCCCCCCCTCCCATTCCCCATATAGACAGTGTGGCATTCCACCCTCCCATTCTCCATAGGCAGTGTGGTATTCTCCCCTCCCATTCCCTATAGGCAGTGTGGTATTCTCCCCTCCCATTCCCTATAGGCAGTGTGGTATTCTCCCCTCCCATTCCCTATAGGCAGTGTGGTATTCTCCCCTCCCATTCCCTATAGGCAGTGTGGTATTCCCCCCTCCCAATCCCCATATAGGCAGTGTGGCATTCCCCCTCCCATTTCCATAGGCAGTGTGGTATCCCCCCCTCCCAATGCCCATATAGGAGGCGTGGCATTCCCCCTCCCATTTCCATAGGCAGGGTGGAATTTCTCCTTCCCATTCCCATAGGCAGTGTGACATTCACGCTATCGCCGCCATCCTCGCTGTATCTGCCGCCGCCGCCGCTGATGATTGGACCAAAAACCCAGCATAGTTACAATCCTGGGTTTTGGTCCATTTTAAATAAAAAAAAGGGAATGAATTCAGTTATGAATTAAATGGGCTCCATTGTAAGAGAACAATCCTTCCACAGACTAATCAATATAAATGGTGATGTATGTTGTTCAGGTCTGTAAATGATCAATTAGTAAAGTAAACAGGAAAGGGCTTTTTCTTTCAAACTTTTTTCTTTTCTTTTTTTTAACTTTTTTTTTTTTTTTATTACATGCGACCGGCTCGGTGTTGTTTTATTAGCGCCCCATGCGAGAAATGCTCGAGAGACGGAGATTTGATATTATTTGCCTATGATCTAAGGTGCTTTTCATAGAGACCGCACTCACACGGCGCTGTGTTATTATAGCACTTGGTCGGCCATCAATTCTCGTCACATTTTGACAACCGCGAAGCCTAATTTCTATTCCCAGTCAGGAAAAGAGGAGACGTGAGCCATGAGTTAAGATCTTTTTACAGCGTTCTAATGGCGTGCTCGAAATGTGATGGATGTCTGCATCCCTTGCCACGGCCAGTTACGTACCAGTGAAACGGCGACGTTTTTTAACAGCTCAACATCGAAGAAAGAAAACAAAATTAGGGAGCGATTTGTATGGACACTGCACCAGGGTTCCTGCCAGCCCGGGGCAAACCTGGGCAATTGCCAGGGCCCTTGGCATCTTCAGGGGCCCACTCAGGAGCGCATTTGGTCATGGTATTATTTTACAGGGGACCCGACCCACAGAATACCGAGTCTTGTGTGCAGAGCTGCTCATGGCTGGCCTCAGCAACAGGGGATGGTCAGCAACAATGGAGAAGGTGGCATGGAACGGAGGGCAATTGATGGAAGCTCAGAAGGTGGCGAGAACCAGGTGACGACTGACAGCAATGATGGAGTCTTAGGTGTCAGCAAGGCAAGCAGTAAGGGCTGAAGGGTACTTGGTGGCAATAGAAAATGCAACAAGGACTGGAGGATGATTGGTGGCTATAGGGAAAGCAATAAGGACTGGAGGATGATTGGTGGCTATAGGGAAGGCAATAAGGACTGGAGGGTGATTGGTGTCTATAGGGAAGACAATAAGGACTGGAGGGTGATTGGTGGCTATAGGGAAAGCAATAAGGACTGGAGGATGATTGGTGGCTATAGGGAAGGCAATAAGGACTGGAGGGTGATTGGTGTCTATAGGGAAGACAATAAGGACTGGAGGGTGATTGGTGGCTATAGGGAAGGCAATAAGGACTGGAGGATGATTGGTGCCTATAGGGAAGGCAATAAGGACTGGAGGGTGATTGGTGCCTATAGGGAAGGCAATAAGGACTGGAGGATGATTGGTGGCTATAGGGAAGGCAATAAGGACTGGAGGATGATTGGTGGCTATAGGGAAGACAATAAGGACTGGAGGGTGATTGGTGGCTATAGGGAAGGCAATAAGGACTGGAGGGTGATTGGTGGCTATAGGGAAGGCAATAAGGACTGGAGGATGATTGGTGGCTTTAGGGAAGACAATAAGGACTGGAGGGTGATTGGTGGCTATAGGGAAGGCAATAAGGACTGGAGGGTGATTGGTGGCTATAGGGAAGGCAATAAGGACTACAGGATGATTGGTGGCTATAGGGAAGGCAATAAGGACTGGAGGGTGATTGGCGGCTATAGGGAAGGCAATAAGGATGGAGGATGATTGGTGGATATAGGGAAGGCAATAAGGACTGGAGGGTGATTGGTGGCTATAGTGGCTATTAATACAGACTGGAGGACGATCAGCAGTAGAAGATGACCCATTTGTGGCAGCGAAGCTAAAAGGTTACTACTTTGGGGCCCACTAAGACTCTCCTGCACAAACCTACAGCCGGCTCTGCACTGCGCGAATTGCAATGGAGTTGCCGGGATTCACAGAAAGGGTTCACTGCTTTTTATGAAGTCATATATCTCTGACGAGTACGTTAAAGTGGACCAAAACCCAGCTCAATCAGCCTAGGAATCTATGAGATTCCTGAGCGCGCTGATTGGATGAAGGGCCCCATAAAGACCCCCATCACCAAACAGACAGGAGCGTATCTGGGGGGGTCAGATGGGGCATGTGCCGGGCAGCGAGGGACCTCTATGAAGCCTAAGACAGGAGCGTAGCTGGGGGGGGGGTCAGATGGGGCGTGTGCCGGGCAGCGAGGGACCTACATGAAGCCTAAGACAGGAGCGTAGCTGGGGGGGGGGGGTTAGATGGGGCGTGTGCCGGGCAGCGAGGGACCTGGATGAAGCCTAAGACAAGAGCATAGCTGGGGGGGTCAGATGGGGCGTGTGCCGGGCGGCGAGGGACCTGGATGAAGCCTAAGACAGGAGCGTAGCTGGGGGGGTCAGATGGGGCGTGTGCCGGGCGGCGAGGGACCTGGATGAAGCCTAAGACAGGAGCGTAGCTGGGGGGGTCAGATGAGGCGTGTGCCGGGTGGCGAGGGACCTGGATGAAGCTTAAGACAGGGGCGTAGCTAGGGGGGGTCAGATGGGGCGTGTGCTGAGGAACCTGGATGAAGCCTAAGACAGGAGCGTAGCTGGGGGGGGGGGTCAGATGAGGCGTGTGCCGGGTGGCAAGGGACCTGGATGAAGCCTAAGACAGGAGCGTAGCTGGGGGGGGGGGGTCAGATGGGGCATGTGCCCCGGGTGCAGCGAGTTAAGAGGTGCCAAAAGGGGGCCTGAGCACAGGTGGGGGACGCCTTTTCGAAACTTTGCCTCGGGTGCCAGAAAGCCTAGGTACGTCTAGGTACGTATTATTACAGGCGGCTCAGCGTATAGCGCCGGCGCTCTAGCTTCCAGAGCCAGGTATTTCTTTTCTTCTGTTTAAACAGGGTTCTTTGTTTTTTTTTCTCTTACATAATTGTGTGACCTCTCCTGGCCTAGAAAGAGTCATTTTTGAAAACATTTTAGATTTTTTATATTTATATGCAGAATTGTCATTACAGGTCTGGCATTAAAGTGTTAATGATACGGGGAGGCCGATTCATTAATAGCACCAGGTAGCGACAGATGAGTGACAGTAGCGTTATTTTCACAGCCTATGACTAAGGGCTTGTTTGAAGCCTGAAACGCGTCACAGAGTGAAGGGTGCTGAGGGGGTGCTTACAGCACATGTCTGGATTTTCGTGTTTTGGACTTTTAACATTTACAAGTAAAAGTTATATTTTAGCTTTGGCTGGATTCTCAATCACAACTGTTTGTACCAGGAGAGTTTTTGGGAGCTTCTTTGGAGTCCGTGCCGGAGTATCACATCACAGGGGTGAGCTGGTTACACATAACTTGATCTCATGTTATTTTCACAGCGCCCGCTAGTATTCGCTGTGCTTGGCCGTTGTTCGGCTGTTGACAGCGACTCAGTTGGTGTGCGGTAATGTTGAATACGGGGTTAGGAGTCGCTGTTTGACAGGTTCCGCGCTGTATGGGAGCGCATGACAGCGAATGGCCATAGCGAACGGCTCCCAGCATATTCATTAACAAATCACGCTCAAAAAATTCTCGCGCTGTGAAATGCTTGTTTAAACCCCAGAGCGCTGGCGGCGATGGGTTAAAAGTAGTTTTTTAACCCCCAAACAACCATATTTTTTTGAAAAAAAAAAAAAACATGTTTTTCAAAACATTTTGTAATATGAATACATTAATATCAGACCTGTAATATCAATTCTGCACAAATTTTTTTTTTTTTTTTTTAACCTTAAAAAAAATATCTAACATGGCAGAAGTGGTCACAGAATTTTTGACATTTAAAAAAAAAAAAAAAACATTAATAGCAATTAATTATGAATATTTAAAGATTGCTCCATTGAAATGCATTGGAGAGCGCCAGGTAGCGAGAGGTCATACCTGTCGCTGTTCAAGGTCGGACGCTGGCGCTGTGGGGTGAGGCTGGAATAATAATGATGAATGATTCGCTATCTGGCGCTCTGTCAGACGCTAAGCAGGATCGGCTTGATAAATGTGTGATTGCGGAGGGGAGCCGGCGTTTTCGTGGCGATGAGCGTCATTACCGTTCGCTCACCATTCGCTACCTGGCACTATCCCTTGTTAAATAAGGGCCTGAGTCGCTAAGAACTAGCGACCCACGGCCGAGCACAGCGACTACTAGCGGGCGCTCTGAAAATGCCTGCTACAGACGCTCATTTGTCGCTACCTGCCGCTAATGATGAATCAGCCTCCCCGTTGAGTATACTGGTGAGCGCGCCATTATTCATTATTATTAGTGGTGCACCACACATATGCTTACTGGTGGATATGTGTTTAAAAACAGACTTTAATCACACAGCGTCTGGCGCTCTATGCTACAGCGCCCAGATCCAGATCACCGACGCTGTGTGTGTGTGTTTTTTTGTTAAAGCGGACCTTCACTCTGAATAAGAGTCTATCTTATATGTTTCCCCCACACTGTACATACAGATTGCTCACATTAAAAATCATCCTACCTGCATCTACTGCATGTTATGAGCCTTTAAACATCCAAGATGGCGGCTTATGGAAGCCGCCATTTTATCAGGCAGCCTGCAAACAGGAAGTGCCTGCAAACAGGAAGTGACTGTGCTGCTCTGCATTCTGGGACTGCTGACCTTTCCCTGACCCCAGCTCTGCTCTGTCTGAGCAAAGCACAGCTATAACCTGCCCCCCTGTACCTTATCCCACTCTCCTCTCCTCAGTAAGTGTGATGCGGCGCCCGTATCCTAAATTCCTGAACAGAGTTGCAGCCCAGTGGGGGAAAGAATAATAAGTTAGTGACTAAAAATGTAAAATATATTAATTTTAGATGCTGGGGAACCGTTTTTTAAGAGTTTGGGCTTTTCATTAAATCACGGTGAAGGTCCGGTTTAAGTATGAGTCGCTGAGAGTCGGTCGCACTGAGCTGGCGCTACCTCTCGCTCCCTGCAACGCTGTACTGGTGTTAGAACGCCCAACATACACCTCATTCATCAATGCCGGCCAGGTTACTACAGCGAATGAGACGCTCCGTTACAGCGCCCGATGGCCGGTCACAGCGTGTACTGGCGGACGCTCTTAGCG
Source organism: Gastrophryne carolinensis (assembly GCA_027917425.1). Classification (NCBI taxonomy): domain Eukaryota; kingdom Metazoa; phylum Chordata; class Amphibia; order Anura; family Microhylidae; genus Gastrophryne; species Gastrophryne carolinensis. The sequence continues at coordinate 183,329,923 of CM051243.1, read as the reverse complement.
CCTCTGTACAGACGCTCATCTGCCGATACCTGGCGCTAGTAATGTATCAGCCTGCCAGTAATTGGGATTTAGGAGCCAAATTAGAAGCCACACCCCCTGCCACGCCCATCACCCACAAACTGGTTTAAACTGTCCCAGTTTGAGGACCCCGAAAAATGATCAGTTTACGTATATCCAAATTTTAAAAAGGATAAGGTGGATTTCTACTTTAACATTTGGCGCTGCGGAGCCTCTTTACCCCGCACATAACCCGGCATCTCTCTCTTTTTTTTTTTTTATTGGCTCTTTATAAAGTGGGAGAGATGTGGGTATAATTTTTATATGCCAATACAAAGTGAAATATGGTCTTTTTTTTATCTCCATTGCAGATAGGATGCAGATAAAAGTTTCCCATTAAAATGGTTTTAATATAGCGCAGGCTCCTCCAAGACTGAAACTTCAGCCGCGCAATATTCCGCTGATGAATTTACTCTGAACTCACAAATCGGGATTTGGCACCGGCCGTCCGCTCCACTTTCAAAACTAATATATTAGCTCATCCCTTTGTTCTCAGAAGAAAGCTCTCAGATTAGTTCATGCAGTAGAAAAAAAAAAAAGAGTTGTGGATTTTTCTTGCTCCGTTGTCATTTATGAAAATACTTTATATTTAGGCCCTTATATAAGAAGGGATAGCGTCAGGTAGCGCCTGGTTAATGAGAGGTAGCGACAGGTGAACGCCGGACACGGCAGCAATTACACATTTATCAAGCGGAATCTGTTTAGCGACTGGAATAGCGCCATGTAGCGTCTGATTCATCATTTTCACAGCCTCAGCGAACAGCGCCGGCGTTCAGCCTTGCACAGCGCCAGGTGTGACCTCTCGCTACCTGGCGCTCTCCCATACATTTCGATGGACGATCCTTTTCTTCTCTTTAAACCCGGTTTTTGTTTTTTGTTTTTTTTTTCCCCAAAAATCACTAATAATTCTGTGACCTCTCCTGGCATTGAATAAGCAGTTTTTTCACAATTTTATCATTTTTTTATATATTTCCTCAGAAATGACATCACAGCTCTGCCATTAAAGTGTTCATGTTACAATGTTATTACAATGTAATTCCATATGTTTTCGCTTTGTTACTAGTGGATAGATGCTGAAAAACAGACTTTAATCACACCGCCTCCTGCGCTCTGGGCTTCAGAGAAGCATTTTTCAGCGCCACAGATTTGTGAGGCTGTTTTTTTGCTGAATATGGTGTGAGTCGGTCGCTATGAGCAGTCGCTAACATGCGCTCCCATACAGCGCTGTACTGGTCAAATAGCGACTCCTCACAATGTATTCAACATTACTGAACAGCGACTGAGTTGCTGTGAAGTAGCGACCCATGGCTGAGCACAGTGACTACTAGCGGGCGCTCTGAAAATGCCTGCTACAGACTCTCATCTGTCGCTACCTGGCGTTAGTGATGAATCAGCCTCCCCGTGGGTTGTCATTACTATGGGGGTTATTTAAGAAGGGATAGCGCCAGGTAGCGCCTCGTAGCGGCAGGCAGCGTTTGGTGAACGCCGGGCGCTGTACGCAAAACCACATTTATGAAAGTGAATCTGGTGAGCGCCTCGTAGCGTCACATGTTTTATTACAGGCGGCTCAGCGTATAGCGCCAGTGCTCTAGGCTCAGGAGCACCATGTAGTACCTGTCGCTCAGAGGCTGATTCATTAATAGCAGCAGGTAGCGACAGATGAGCGTCTGTAGCGGCATTTTCAGAGCACCCGCTAGTAGTCGCAGTGCTCGGCAGTGAGTCGCTACTTTATAGCGACTCAGTCGCTGTTCAGTAATGTTGAATACATTGTGAGGAGTCGCTATTTGACCAGTACAGCGCTGTATGGGAGCGCATGGTAGCGACTGCTCATAGCGACCGACTCACACCATATTCAGCAAAAAAACAGCCTCACAAATCTCTGGCGCTGAAAAATGCTTCTCTGAAGCCCAGAGCGCAGGAGGCTGTGTGTTTAAAGTGGACTAACACCCAGGGGTGATCGGCCCGGGAATCTATAAGATTCCCGGGCCGATCACCTCACTCACCGTGGGACATCCGAGATCGGGATGTCCCGCGGGGTGACACCCCCCAAAAACCCCCCAAACTTCTTACCTCATCCGCCGCTGCCTCCCGCGCGCCTCTCTAGACGTGCGCGCGCGCGCGCCGTCCGTCTGTGAATGGCCGGCACGGGCGCACAGAGTGACGTGCGGGAGGCGGCGGCGGACAAGCCCCTTGTCCGTAGCTGTCACTCCGCTTGTCCGTCGGCGGGGATTGGACGGCGCGGCCACGTGGGAGCGGGGAGAGGTGAGTTTTTTGGGGCTTTCTGGGGGGTTTCACACAGCGGGGCACCCCCGATCGATAGTCAAAATCCTGGGTGTTGGTCCACTTTAAAGTCTGTTTTTCAGCATCTATCCACTAGTAACAAAGCGAAAACATATGGAATTACATTGTAACAACATTGTAACATGAACACTTTAATGGCAGAGCTGTAATGTCATTTCTGAAGAAATATATAAAACATGAAAAAAATGTGAAAAAACTGCTTTTTCAATGTCAGGAGAGGTCACAGAATTATTTGTGATTTTTTGGCCAGAAAAGAAAAACAAAAACCCAGTTTAAACAGAAGCAAAAAGGTTCATCCATTAAAATGTATGGGAGAGCGACAGGTAGCGAGAGGTCATACCTGGCGCTGTGCAAGGCTGAACGCTGGCGCTGTTCGCTGAGGCTGTGAAAATGATGAATCAGACGCTACATGGCGCTATCCCAGTCGCTAAACAGATTCTGCTTGATAAATGTGGAATTGCGTGCCGTGTCCGGCGATCACCAGTCGCTACCTGTCATTAACCAGGCGCTACCTGACGCTATCCCTTCTTAAATAAGGGCCTCAGTGTCGCTCTCCCATACATTTCAATGAGGCTTCATTAGTTGTGTGATGAATATGGTTTGAGTCGCTAACACTGACCCGTCGCTACCGTTCGCTCCCATATAGTGCTGTACTGGTGTTATAGCAACTCACATATCAAATTCATCAATGCCGGGCAGCGATTGAGGCGCTCTGTAATAGCAACTGTGTTATAAGGCACCAGGCAGCTCTTGTAGCTCGCTCTTGAGGCTGACTCTGTAAGTGGCTGCTTGGAAGTGGTGAGTTAAAGCAGGAGTTAAAAGAAGAAGTTACAAGCAGAAGTTCGGAAACTGTAAGTATCTGCCTTTGATTTCATATTGTTATTTTACGTGTTGTAAATTCTACACTTGGTGTTCCCACAAATTCATACAATGGGTACCATGCCTAACAATGCTGTTCAGTGTACATCTTGTGCTATGTATGCACTTCTTGATCAATCGGTCGAGGGTGAATATATATGCCCCGGATGCCTGCGAATCTCTGATTTGGAAGCCGTGATTCACGATCTAAATAAGCGATTGGCAACACTGAGAGAAATTGTTATCATGCAAAAGAGTCTGGATCTCACTGATCTGGCACTACATGGCTCAGGGTCAGGGGAGGGTGGTAGTATGGGGGGAGAGGAAAAGCAGGAAAATGAGGCAGCTAGCTGGATAACAGTTAGAAGGCGGGGTAGGGGTAAAAGTTATAGGGAGGCTAGCCCTGAACAGGCACCTCCAAACAAGTTTGCCCGGTTGGCAGATGAGGAGGATGTTAGCTCAGGAATGGCAGAGCTGCAGCAAGACACATCTGTCGGCTCCAGTAAGGAAGGGAGGGGAAATGGGAGAACAGGGCAGGCAAGACAGGTGCTGGTAGTGGGTGACTCTATTATTAGGGGAACAGACAGGGCAATCTGTCACAAAGACCGGGATTGCCGAACAGTGTGTTGCCTTCCTGGGGCAAGAGTACGGCATGTAGCGGAGCGGGCTGACAGATTGTTGGGAGGGGCTGGCGTGAACCCAGCGGTCATGGTGCATATTGGCACTAATGACATAGGAAGAAGTAGGTGGAAGGTCCTAAAAAATGATTTCAGGGACTTAGGCCGTAAGCTTAAGGCAAGGACCTCAACTGTAGTATTCTCAGAAATACTACCAGTACCTAGAGCCACACCAGAGAGGCAGCGGGAGATTAGAGATGTAAACAGGTGGCTCAAAAATTGGAGTAAAAAGGAGGGGTTTGGGTTCTTAGAGAACTGGGCCGACTTCACAGTGGGCTACAGGTTCTTTGGCAGGGATGGGTTGCACCTCAATGGGGAGGGTGCATCTGTTCTGGGGGAGAGGATGGCTAAAAGGTTAGAGGAGTGTTTAAACTGAGCATTGGGGGGGAGGGTAAAAGCTATTACAAAGGGGAAGTTAGGAAAGAAAGTGACAGTGGGTGTAGACATGAAACTGGGGGTGGAGAGGGGGGAGGGGTTAGCACATCTAGCAGGAATAAGGGCAATATACAAAATTATCAAAATTCTCATAAGCATTTGAAATGCATGCTTACAAATGCTAGAAGTTTGACTAATAAAATGGATGAACTAGAACTGATAATAACAGAAGAACAATATGATATTGTGGGGGTAACAGAGACCTGGCTGGATGAAAGCTATGACTGGGCAGTAAATTTACAGGGATACTGTGTGTTTAGGAGGGACCGTAACAAACGCAAAGGGGGTGGAGTCTGCTTAATTGTAAAATCCTCTCTACAGCCTGCTCTGCGGGAGGATATATGTGAGGGGAATGACCATGTGGAGTCGGTATGGGTAGAAATACATGGAGGGAGAAACAAAAATAAAATACTGATGGGGGTTTGCTATAAACCTCCAGATATATCCGAATCCATAGAAAATATGATGCTAAGGCAAATGGATATAGCCGCTAAAATAAATGAGGTAGTGATTATGGGGGACTTTAACTACCCAGATATAGACTGGGACGCTGAAACATGTGTTTCGCAGAAAAGTAATAGTTTTTTATCTAAAACCAAAGATGGCTACCTTTCCCAACAGGTACAAGCTCCAACAAGGGGGAAAGCCATATTGGACCTAATACTAACCAATGTACCAGACAAAGTAATAAAGGTACAGGTTGGGGGACACCTTGGAAGCAGTGATCATAATATCATTAATTTCCAATTAGCAGTCACTAGGGTGCCTTATCAAGGAGTCACAAAAACGCGGGACTTCAAAAAGGCAAAGTTTGACCAACTTAGAGATGCCCTACACTGCATTGACTGGGAAAATGTCCTTAAGAACAAAAGCATGGACGCTAAATGGGATACTTTCAAAGGAATACTTAATTTTCAGTGTGACAGATATATACCTTACAGGAATAAAACTATTAGACACACATGTAAACCGATGTGGCTAAATAAAAAGGTTAAGGGGGCAATAAACAACAAAAAAAAGGCATTTAAACGTTTAAAGCAGGAAGGGACAGCGGAAGCTTTAAAAAACTATAAAGAAGAAAATAAACAATGTAAACAACAGATAAGGGCAGCTAAGCTGGAGACAGAAAGACTGGTCGCGAAAGAGAGTAAAACTAACCCTAAATTATTCTTTAGCTACATAAACCGTAAAAGGTACAAACCTGAGGGTGTGGGCCCCCTGAAAAGCAAGGATGGGACCCCTATAGAGGGAAATGAGGAGAAAGCTAATTTGCTTAACAACTTCTTTGCTTCTATATTCACAAAAGAATTTGACATGCCGAGTGAAATGCAGGGGAATAACCGGAACCCTCCATTAAATGTCACTGGTCTAACCAAGGAAGAAGTCCGGCACCGTCTCAAGCAGCTGAAAATCGATAAATCACCGGGACCAGATGACATACATCCTCGTGTTTTAAGGGAGTTATGTACAGTAATAGACAAGCCGTTATTTCTAATATTTGTGGATTCCATAACTACAGGGTTTGTTCCGATGGATTGGCGCTTGGCAAATGTGGTGCCAATATTCAAAAAGGGATCTAGGGGGGAACCTGGGAACTACAGACCGGTAAGCTTAACATCTGTGGTGGGCAAGCTGTTTGAAGGTTTCTTAAGGGATACTATCCTGGATCACCTTGGGGAAAATGACCTTATTACTCCGTATCAGCATGGATTTATGAGGAATCGCTCCTGCCAGACAAACCTGATCAGCTTTTATGAGGAGGTAAGTTCAAGATTGGATCAGGGGGAGTCATTGGATATCATATATCTTGACTTTTCTAAAGCATTTGATACTGTGCCACATAAAAGGCTGGTACAAAAGATGAGAATGCTTGGACTGGGGGAAAACGTGTGCAGATGGGTGGGAAATTGGCTTAGTGATCGGAAGCAGAGGGTGGTTATAAATGGTACACACTCAGATTGGGTCACTGTTACCAGTGGAGTACCACAAGGGTCAGTTCTGGGACCAATTCTCTTCAATATATATATAAATGACATTGGGTATGGATTAAACAGTAAAGTCTCAATCTTTGCAGATGATACTAAGCTGAGTAAAGTAATTAAAACAAAGGAGGACAACAGGCAACTACAAACAGATTTAGATAAATTGGAAGCATGGGCAGTTAAATGGCAAATGAAGTTTAACACAGATAAATGTAAGGTTATGCACATGGGAAGGAGAAATCTGTGTCATGATTACACACTAAATAAAGAAACACTTGGTAAAACAACAATGGAAAAGGACCTAGGGGTTTTAGTTGACAATAAGCTCAACTGTAGTAATCAATGCCAGGCAGCTGCTGCCAAGGCAAATAGGATCATGGGGTGCATCAGGAGGGGCATAGGTGCTCATGACCAGAACATCATTTTACCCCTGTACAAGTCACTGGTCAGACCCCATATGGAATACTGTGTACAGTTCTGGGCACCTGTGCTTAAGAAGGACATATCAGAACTGGAGCACGTTCAAAGAAGGGCAACAAAGTTAATAAAAGGAGTGCGGGGGCTAGAGTACCCGGAAAGATTGTCCAAGTTAGGCTTATTTAGTCTAGAAAAAAGACGATTGAGGGGTGATCTAATAACTATGTATAAATATATTCGGGGTCAATACAAGGATCTGTCCCACAATCTATTTATACCCCGGAGTGTAACCATAACCCGAGGGCATCCACTAAGGTTAGAGGAAAGGTGCTTTCTCCACCGACATAGGAGGGGATTCTTCTCTGTAAGAGCAGTGAGACTATGGAACTCGCTGCCAGAGGAGGTAGTAATGAGGGATACATTAAAAATGTTCAAAAGTGGCCTTGATGCCTTCCTGGCATGTAATAACATTTCCGGCTATGGCTACTAGACCACTGGAAGGAGTTAAACAGGCTGAACTGGATGGACTAAAGTCTTTATTCAGCCGCACATACTATGTTACTATGTTACTATGTAACTCACGGACGATCAGAGCGACTACTAGTGATCGCTCTTAGCGCCGCTGTGCAGACGCTCATCTGCTGTTACCTGGCCTCTAGTAATGAATCAGCCTGCCCGTGGGTTGTCATTACTATGGGAGTTATTTAAGAAGGTATAGCGCCAGGTAGCGCCTCGTAGCGGCAGGCAGCGTCTCGTGAACGCCGGACGCTGTACGCAAAACCACATTTTAGAAAGTGAATCTGGTGAGCGCCTCTAACAGTGCCATGTAGCGTCACATGTATTATTACAGGCAGGTCAGTGTATAGCACCTCTAACAGCGCCATGTAGCGTCACATGTATTATTACAGGCAGGTCAGTGTATAGCGCCTCTAACAGCGCCATGTAGCGTCAAATGTATTATTACAGGCAGGTCAGTGTATAGCGCCTCTAACAGCGCCATGTAGCGTCACATGTATTATTACAGGCAGGTCAGTGTATAGCGCCTCTAACAGCGCCATGTAGCGTCACATGTATTATCACAGGCAGGTCAGTGTATAGCGCCTCTAACAGCGTCATGTAGCGTCACATGTATTATTACAGGCAGGTCAGTGTATAGCGCCTCTAACAGCGCCATGTAGCGTCACATGTATTATTACAGGCAGGTCAGTGTATAGCACCTCTAACAGCGTCATGTAGCGTCACATGTATTATTACAGGCAGGTCAGTGTATAGCGCCTCTAACAGCGTCATGTAGCGTCACATGTATTATTACAGGCAGGTCAGTGTATAGCGCCTCTAACAGCGCCATGTAGCGTCACATGTATTATTACAGGCAGGTCAGTGTATAGCGCCTCTAACAGCGTCCTGTAGCGTCACATGTATTATTACAGGCAGGTCAGTGTATAGCGCCTCTAACAGCGCCATGTAGCGTCACATGTATTATTACAGGCAGGTCAGTGTATAGCGACTCTAACAGCGCCATGTAGCGTCACATGTATTATTACAGGCGGCTCAGTGTATAGCACCTCTAACAGCGCCATGTAGCGTCACATGTATTATTACAGGCGGCTCAGTGTATAGCGCCTCTAACAGCGCCATGTAGCGTCACATGTATTATTACAGGCGGCTCAGTGTATAGCGCCTCTAACAGCGCCATGTAGCGTCACATGTATTATTACAGGCGGCTCAGTGTATATCGCCTCTAACAGCGTCATGTAGCGTCACATGTATTATTACAGGCAGGTCAGTGTATAGCGCCTCTAACAGCGTCATGTAGCGTCACATGTATTATTACAGGCAGGTCAGTGTATAGCGCCTCTAACAGCGCCATGTAGCGTCACATGTATTATTACAGGCAGGTCAGTGTATAGCGCCTCTAACAGCGTCATGTGGCGTCACATGTATTATTACAGGCAGGTCAGTGTATAGCGCCTCTAACAGCGTCATGTGGCGTCACATGTATTATTACAGGCAGGTCAGTGTATAGCGCCTCTAACAGCGCCATGTAGCGTCACATGTATTATTACAGGCAGGTCAGTGTATAGCGCCTCTAACAGCGCCATGTAGCGTCACATGTATTATTACAGGCGGCTCAGTGTATAGCGCCTCTAACAGCGCCATGTAGCGTCACATGTATTATTACAGGCAGGTCAGTGTATAGCGCCTCTAACAGCGCCATGTAGCGTCACATGTATTATTACAGGCAGGTCAGTGTATAGCGCCTCTAACAGCGTCATGTGGCGTCACATGTATTATTACAGGCAGGTCAGTGTATAGCGCCTCTAACAGCGCCATGTAGCGTCACATGTATTATTACAGGCAGGTCAGTGTATAGCGCCTCTAACAGCGCCATGTAGCGTCACATGTATTATTACAGGCGGCTCAGTGTATAGCGCCTCTAACAGCGCCATGTAGCGTCACATGTATTATTACAGGCAGGTCAGTGTATAGCGCCTCTAACAGCGCCATGTAGCGTCACATGTATTATTACAGGCAGGTCAGTGTATAGCGCCTCTAACAGCGTCATGTAGCGTCACATGTATTATTACAGGCAGGTCAGTGTATAGCACCTCTAACAGCGCCATGTAGCGTCACATGTATTATTACAGGCAGGTCAGTGTATAGCGCCTCTAACAGCGTCATGTAGCGTCACATGTATTATTACAGACAGGTCAGTGTATAGCACCTCTAACAGCGCCATGTAGTGTCACATGTATTATTACAGGCAGGTCAGTGTATAGCGCCTCTAACAGCGTCATGTAGCGTCACATGTATTATTACAGACAGGTCAGTGTATAGCACCTCTAACAGCGCCATGTAGCGTCACATGTATTATTACAGGCAGGTCAGTGTATAGCACCTCTAACAGCGCCATGTAGCGTCACATGTATTATTACAGGCAGGTCAGTGTATAGCGCCTCTAACAGCGTCATGTAGCGTCACATGTATTATTACAGACAGGTCAGTGTATAGCACCTCTAACAGCGCCATGTAGCGTCACATGTATTATTACAGGCAGGTCAGTGTATAGCGCCTCTAACAGCGTCATGTAGCGTCACATGTATTATTACAGGCAGGTCAGTGTATAGCGCCTCTAACAGCGTCATGTAGCGTCACATGTATTATTACAGGCAGGTCAGTGTATAGCGCCTCTAACAGCGCCATGTAGCGTCACATGTATTATTACAGGCAGGTCAGTGTATAGCGCCTCTAACAGCGTCATGTAGCGTCACATGTATTATTACAGACAGGTCAGTGTATAGCGCCTCTAACAGCGCCATGTAGCGTCACATGTATTATTACAGGCAGGTCAGTGTATAGCGCCTCTAACAGCGTCATGTAGCGTCACATGTATTATTACAGGCAGGTCAGTGTATAGCGCCTCTAACAGCGTCATGTAGCGTCACATGTATTATTACAGGCAGGTCAGTGTATAGCACCTCTAACAGCGCCATGTAGCGTCACATGTATTATTACAGGCAGGTCAGTGTATAGCGCCTCTAACAGCGCCATGTAGCGTCACATGTATTATTACAGGCAGGTCAGTGTATAGCACCTCTAACAGCGCCATGTAGCGTCACATGTATTATTACAGGCAGGTCAGTGTATAGCACCTCTAACAGCGCCATGTAGCGTCACATGTATTATTACAGACAGGTCAGTGTATAGCACCTCTAACAGCGCCATGTAGTGTCACATGTATTATTACAGGCAGGTCAGTGTATAGCGCCTCTAACAGCGTCATGTAGCGTCACATGTATTATTACAGACAGGTCAGTGTATAGCACCTCTAACAGCGCCATGTAGCGTCACATGTATTATTACAGGCAGGTCAGTGTATAGCACCTCTAACAGCGCCATGTAGTGTCACATGTATTATTACAGGCAGCTCAGTGTATAGCACCTCTAACAGCGCCATGTAGCGTCACATGTATTATTACAGACAGGTCAGTGTATAGCACCTCTAACAGCGCCATGTAGTGTCACATGTATTATTACAGGCAGGTCAGTGTATAGCGCCTCTAACAGCGTCATGTAGCGTCACATGTATTATTACAGACAGGTCAGTGTATAGCACCTCTAACAGCGCCATGTAGCGTCACATGTATTATTACAGACAGGTCAGTGTATAGCGCCTCTAACAGCGCCATGTAGCGTCACATGTATTATTACAGGCAGGTCAGTGTATAGCGCCTCTAACAGCGTCATGTAGCGTCACATGTATTATTACAGACAGGTCAGTGTATAGCACCTCTAACAGCGCCATGTAGCGTCACATGTATTATTACAGACAGGTCAGTGTATAGCACCTCTAACAGCGCCATGTAGCGTCACATGTATTATTACAGACAGGTCAGTGTATAGCACCTCTAACAGCGCCATGTAGCGTCACATGTATTATTACAGGCAGGTCAGTGTATAGCACCTCTAACAGCGCCATGTAGCGTCACATGTATTATTACAGGCAGGTCAGTGTATAGCACCTCTAACAGCGCCATGTAGCGTCACATGTATTATTACAGGCAGGTCAGTGTATAGCACCTCTAACAGCGTCATGTAGCGTCACATGTATTATTACAGGCAGGTCAGTGTATAGCGCCTCTAACAGCGTCATGTAGCGTCACATGTATTATTACAGACAGGTCAGTGTATAGCACCTCTAACAGCGCCATGTAGCGTCACATGTATTATTACAGGCAGGTCAGTGTATAGCGCCTCTAACAGCGTCATGTAGCGTCACATGTATTATTACAGGCAGGTCAGTGTATAGCACCTCTAACAGCGCCATGTAGCGTCACATGTATTATTACAGGCAGGTCAGTGTATAGCACCTCTAACAGCGCCATGTAGCGTCACATGTATTATTACAGGCAGGTCAGTGTATAGCGCCTCTAACAGCGTCATGTAGCGTCACATGTATTATTACAGGCAGGTCAGTGTATAGCGCCTCTAACAGCCTCATGTAGCGTCACATGTATTATTACAGGCAGGTCAGTGTATAGCACCTCTAACAGCGCCATGTAGCGTCACATGTATTATTACAGGCAGGTCAGTGTATAGCACCTCTAACAGCGTCATGTAGCGTCACATGTATTATTACAGGCAGGTCAGTGTATAGCGCCTCTAACAGCGTCATGTAGCGTCACATGTATTATTACAGGCAGGTCAGTGTATTGCGCCTCTAACAGCGTCATGTAGCGTCACATGTATTATTACAGACAGGTCAGTGTATAGCGCCTCTAACAGCGCCATGTAGCGTCACAATTATTATTACGGCAGGTCAGTGTATAGCGCCTCTAACAGCGTCATGTAGCGTCACATGTATTATTACAGGCAGGTCAGTGTATAGCGCCTCTAACAGCGTAATGTAGCGTCACATGTATTATTACAGGCAGGTCAGTGTATAGCACCTCTAACAGCGCCATGTAGCGTCACATGTATTATTACAGGCAGGTCAGTGTATAGCGCCTCTAACAGCGTCATGTAGCGTCACATGTATTATTACAGACAGGTCAGTGTATAGCGCCTCTAACAGCGCCATGTAGCGTCACATGTATTATTACAGGCAGGTCAGTGTATAGCGCCTCTAACAGCGTCATGTAGCGTCACATGTATTATTACAGACAGGTCAGTGTATAGCGCCTCTAACAGCGCCATGTAGTGTCACATGTATTATTACAGACAGGTCAGTGTATAGCGCCTCTAACAGCGCCATGTAGCGTCACATGTATTATTACAGGCAGGTCAGTGTATAGCGCCTCTAACAGCGTCATGTAGCGTCACATGTATTATTACAGACAGGTCAGTGTATAGCGCCTCTAACAGCGCCATGTAGCGTCACATGTATTATTACAGGCAGCTCAGTGTATAGCGCCTCTAACAGCGCCATGTAGCGTCACATGTATTATTACAGGCAGGTCAGTGTATAGCGCCTCTAACAGCGTCATGTAGCGTCACATGTATTATTACAGGCAGGTCAGTGTATAGCGCCTCTAACAGCGCCATGTAGCGTCACATGTATTATTACAGGCAGGTCAGTTTATAGCGCCTCTAACAGCGTCATGTAGCGTCACATGTATTATTACAGGCAGGTCAGTTTATAGCGCCTCTAACAGCGTCATGTAGTGTCACATGTATTATTACAGGCAGGTCAGTGTATAGCGCCTCTAACAGCGTCATGTAGCGTCACATGTATTATTACAGGCGGCTCAGCGTATAGCGCCTCTAACAGCGCCATGTAGCGTCACATGTATTATTACAGGCAGGTCAGTTTATAGCGCCTCTAACAGCGTCATGTAGCGTCACATGTATTATTACAGGCGGCTCAGCGTATAGCGCCTCTAACAGCGTCATGTAGCGTCACATGTATTATTACAGGCGGCTCAGCGTATAGCGCCTCTAACAGCGCCATGTAGTGTCACATGTATTATTACAGGCAGGTCAGTGTATAGCGTCTCTAACAGCGCCATGTAGCGTCACATGTATTATTACAGGCAGGTCAGTGTATAGCACCTCTAACAGCGCCATGTAGCGTCACATGTATTATTACAGGCAGGTCAGTGTATAGCGCCTCTAACAGCGCCATGTAGCGTCACATGTATTATTACAGGCAGGTCAGTGTATAGCGTCTCTAACAGCGCCATGTAGCGTCACATGTATTATTACAGGCAGGTCAGTGTATAGCACCTCTAACAGCGCCATGTAGCGTCACATGTATTATTACAGGCAGGTCAGTGTATAGCGTCTCTAACAGCGCCATGTAGCGTCACATGTATTATTACAGGCAGGTCAGTGTATAGCACCTCTAACAGCGCCATGTAGTGTCAGATGTATTATTACAGGCAGGTCAGTGTATAGCGCCTCTAACAGCGCCATGTAGCGTCACATGTATTATTACAGGCAGCTCAGTGTATAGCGCCTCTAACAGCGCCATGTAGCGTCACATGTATTATTACAGGCAGGTCAGTGTATAGCACCTCTAACAGCGTCATGTAGTGTCACATGTATTATTACAGGCAGGTCAGTGTATAGCACCTCTAACAGCGCCATGTAGCGTCACATGTATTATTACAGGCAGGTCAGTGTATAGCGCCTCTAACAGCGTCATGTAGCGTCACATGTATTATTACAGGCAGGTCAGTGTATAGCACCTCTAACAGCGCCATGTAGCGTCACATGTATTATTACAGGCAGGTCAGTGTATAGCACCTCTAACAGCGCCATGTAGCGTCACATGTATTATTACAGGCAGCTCAGTGTATAGCACCTCTAACAGCGTCATGTAGTGTCACATGTATTATTACAGGCAGGTCAGTGTATAGCGCCTCTAACAGCGCCATGTAGCGTCACATGTATTATTACAGGCCGGTCAGTGTATAGCGCCTCTAACAGCTCCATGTAGTGTCACATGTATTATTACAGGCAGGTCAGTGTATAGCGCCTCTAACAGCGCCATGTAGTGTCACATGTATTATTACAGGCGGCTCAGCGTATAGCGCCGGCGCTCTAGGCTCAGGAGCGCCAGGGATTACCTTTCACTCACTGTCGCTCTCTCATACATTTCAATGGCCGTTCAATTGCTTGCGTATAAACAGCGTGTTTAACATCTTTTATTTATTTTATTTTTTTTTGCTCCAATCATTGTGTGACGTCTCCTGGCTGCAAACAAACACTTTTAGAAACTTTTTGACTTTTTATATTTTTCTGCAGAATTGTCATTACAGGTCTGGCACTAAAGTGTTATTGTCCCAGTGTTATAACAATGTCATTCCATGTGTTTTCGCTTTGTTACTGGTGGATATGTGTTCAAAAACAGACTTTAATCACACAGCCCCAGGTGCTCTATGCTACAGCGCCCAGCTTTAGAGCGCTGACGCTGTATGTGTAGTGTTTTGTTAAATATGGTGTGGAGTGGAGTGCCGGTCGCACTTAGCTGGCGCTACCTCACGCTCCCTGCAGCGTTATACTGCTGTTACAGCACCCAACACACATCCCATTCATCAATGCCGGCCAGGTTACTACAGTGACGGGCAGGCTGATTCATTACTAACGGCAGGTAGCGACAGATGAGCATCTGTAGCGCGGATTTCAGAGCGAACGCTCGTAGTCGCTGTGCTCGGCCATGGATCTTTGTTTCAGAGCGCCTCAGTCGCTGTCCGGCATTGATGAATATGATGTGTGAGTCACAGTACTACGTTGTATCGGACCGAAAGGTAGCGCCAGCTCAGTGCAACCGACTCACACCACATTCATCAAAAAAACAGCCTCACACAGCGCCGGCGCTCAAAATCATGTAATTGTAGCCCATAGCGCCAGACGCTGTGTGATTAAAGTCTGATTTTGAACATGTATCCACCAGTAACAAAGCAAAACATATGGAATGACATTGTTATTACATTGTAACATGAACACTTTAATACCAGACATGTAAGAACAATTCTGCATAAAAATATTATTAATCCAAAAAGTTTTCAAAAATGTCATTTTCTAGGCCAGGATACATGTCAGAAGGTTTTGAGATTTTATTAAAAGAAAAAAAAAAAAATTGGGATCAGGAAAGGGATTTAAGGGTCGTCCATAGAAATGTATGGGAGAGCGCCAGGTAGCGACTGGTTAGACGTGGTGCTCTGCAAGGCTTAACGCCAGCGCTGTACGCTGAGCCTGGGATAATGATGAATCGGACGCTACATGGCGTTGTTCCAGTCGCTCACCAGATTCGGCTTCATAAATGTGTAATTGCTGCCGTGTCCGGCGTTCACCTGCCGCTACCTGACGCTTACAAGGCGCTACCTGGCGCTAGAGCTTCATGAATAAAGCCCCTAGACGCTTTCTTACTGCTTACAGTCTACTAGCGCCGCTATACAGACGCACATCCGGCAATACCTGGCGTTAGTAGTGAATCAGCCTCCACGACTGTATCACTGAATGGCATTGTGTGGCTCCTCAGGTAAGTTTTTTTTTAGTACCGTTATGATTTAGCGCCTATAAGCAATTACCAAAACCGCTGCTGCTCACCATAAAGGCCTCATTTATTACCTATTTTTTCCTTTGAAATTGATTGGCTACGGTCCTCGGAAACCTCAGAGTCATACGCAGCTTTTTTTTCAGGGCTATTGTAGAACTTTCAATTTGGAACAAATCAATTTAGACCAAAACAAATCTCATTCTTTGGATTGTAAGCCCAGAAGGACAGAGCTCCCTCCAAGTGTACTCCCGAAATAATGTGTTTTGTTGCATCTGACGGGCAGGCTGATTCATTACTAGCGCCAGGTAGCGACAGACGGGCGCCTGTAGAGCGGATTTCAGAGCGACCGCTAGTAGTCGCTGTGCTCGGCCGTGGGTCGCTAGTTCAGAACGACTCAGTCGCTGGCTGGCATTGATGAATATGATGTGTGAGTCGTAGTACGGGGAGGCCGATTCATTAATAGCGGCAGGTAGCGACAGTTGAGCGACTGTAGCGGCATTTTCAGAGCGCCCGCTAGTAGTCGCTGTGCTTGGCCGTTGTTCGGTTGTTGATAGCGACTCAGTCGGTGTGCAGTAATGTTGAATATTGGGTGAGGAGTTGCTATTTGACAGGTTCCGCGCTGTATGGGAGCGCATGATAGCGACTGGCCATAGCGACCGGCTCCCACCATATTCATTAAAAAATCACGCTCAAAAAATTCTCGCGCTGTAAAATGCATGTTTAAACCCCAGAGCGCTGGCGGCGATGGGTTAAAAGTAGTTTTTTAACCCCCAAACCACCATATTTTTGGAAACCAAAAAAATACCATTTTGTGAATACTCACCTGTAAAATGGGTATTGTAAGTATGTCACACACCCCGCTTCAAGAAATTCATAACGTGTGGGTAATACTGACCTGTAGAGGGCGATATGCAGAGATGCCAAGAAAAAAGAGAGCCCCTCCCGGTCCATAAATACCTGGGACCTCCCACTCATTACCCAGTATAAGAACAGCAGTAAGGTAAGGGACCAGGAAGAGCCCAACACAAAGCATAACAACGCAAAGTTCACCATATAAAGGATCCAGAATACAAAAGGGCGGGGTGAAGCGGGGTGTGTGACATACTTACAATACCCATTTTCCAGGTGAGTATTCACAAAATGGTATTATTCTAAGTATGTCACACACCCCGCTTCAAGAAATTCGGAACGTGTGGGACATCCAACAGCAGTGTCCATAAAGGGCGGGGATCCAAAACAAGGCAACAAGGCACAACTTAAACCACTGCAGCTTGCAGAACTTTGCGGCTGAACACAGCATCCGCTGAGGCCCGAACATCAACCTTGTAAAACTTGGAAAAAGTGTGAACAGAAGACCAAGTAGCGGCCTTACAAACCTGCTCAACGGAGGCCTGGTGCTGAAAAGCCCAGGACGCCCCAACCGCACAAGTAGAATGAGCAGTAACACGAAAAGGGGGTACCTTCCCTTTGGCAGAATAGTCCCCAACTATGGTCTGACGGATCCATTTACTAATGGAAGACTTGGCAGGCGCCAAGCCTTTTCTGGGCCCGGAGGGCACCACAAAAAAGGCATCCGTCTTACGAAAGGAAGACGTTACCTCCAAATAATACTTCACAACACGAACCACATCCAAAGAATGCAGGGCCCTCTCCTTGTCATTGCTGGGATTAGGACACAGAGAGGGCAGAACAATGTCTTGGTCTAGGTGAAAGGCAGAAACAACCTTAGGAAGGAAATCGGGCTTGAAACGAAAAACCACCTTGTCCTGATGCCCCTCAAAGTACGGGGCTTGAATGGACAAAGCCGCCAACTCAGAGACACACCTAACCGAAGTGATGGCTACCAAAAAGGCCACCTTCTGCGTAAGTGAAGACAAGGCAATATCATTCAAGGGCTCAAAAGGAGAATCCTGAAGAGCAGAAAGAACCAAATTCAAATCCCAAACAGGGAGCAAAGGTTTTCTAGGAGGCCGCACGTGCTTGACTCCCTGGAAAAAAGTCTTAACCAAAGGATGTAGGGCAAATGACCTTTGAAAGAACACCGCCAGGGCAGAAACCTGCCCCTTCAGAGTACTAAGCTGGAGCCCCAGGTCCAGACCATGTTGAAGAAACTCCAGGATTCTGGAGATGGAAAATTCCCTACAAGGCAACGCCCTGATCTCACACCAATCAATATAAGACCTCCAAGTCCTATAGTAGATATTAGAGGAAGACCGCTTCCTAGCACTAATGAGAGTTCGAATCACAGCATCGGAAAGACCTTCCTCCTTCAAGATGGAGGTTTCAGCAGCCACGCCGTCAAAGCCAGCGTTGGTAAATTGGGATAACGTAGTTGACCCTGGGTGAGCAGATCCGGCAGCAGGGGCAGAACGAACTGATCCTCTGCTAACCTTACCACATCTGCGAACCAAACCTGTCTTGGCCACCTTGGAGCCACCAGAATTGCTGATGCGCCCTCCAGGGCCAGCTTGCGCACCACTCTGGCCACCAAGGGAAACGGAGGGAACAGATACAGTAACCCCAGATCCCTCCAGTTCAGAGACATGGCATCCACTGCCAGAGCCAGTGGATCCCGTGAGAGAGACACAAATGTCGGAAGTTTGTGATTGTGACGAGAGGCAAAGAGGTCCACCACCGGGGACCCCCACCTGAGACAAATCAAGCGAAACATTTTGGGGCTGAGAGACCATTCTCCCCGGCGAGCTGAAAACCTGCTCAGAGAGCCGCCTCCGTGTTCTCCGCTCCCAGAATGTAAACTGCTGAAATGCAAGGGCCGCCCAGGCCAGAATCAAAGACACTTCCTTGAGGGCGCTCCTGCTGCGAGTCCCTCCCTGGTGATTGATGTAGGCGACCGCCGTCCGATTGTCCGACCGGACTTGAACCGGCAATCCTTGCAACTGATGAGTCAAGCGAAACAGAACCATCCTGATGGCCCTCAATTCCAGAACATTGATGGACTCGTGAGCCTCCTGAGGCCCCCACAGTCCCTGAAACTGACGATCCTTCCAGAACCCCCCCATCCTGATAGACTGGCATCCGTGGTGACCGTCTCCCAACAAGGGGCCAGAAAGGATCTGCCCCTCGACAGATTGATTGGATCCAGCCACCACTGAAGGGAGCAACGAACTCGGGGGGTCATCAGGAAGAACTGATCCAACGACAGTGGCGACCCATCCCAGGCCGCCAACAGATGGAGCTGGAGTGTCCTTGTGTGGAACTGAGCAAAAGGAACCGCTTCGAAGGAGGCTACCATCAATCCCACCAGCCTCATCCCCAGTCTGATGGCCGGACGAGGGATAGACAGGAGGAGTCGAACCAACTCCTGAATCAAGAGAACCTTGGACTGAGGAAGAAACACCCTGGCCTGGGAAGTATCCAGGGACATTCCCAGAAAAGACACTAACCTGGACGGAGAAAGGGAGGACTTGGGGTAGTTGATCACCCACCCGAATCTCTCCAGAGTGGACACCACAGTTCTGGTGTCCAATACCGCTTGGCTGAAGGAAGATGCCATAATGAGAAGGTCGTTCAGATAAGGGACAATGCGAATACCCTGGGCTCTGAGGAGAGCCATCACCCCGGCCAGCACCTTGGTGAAAACCCTTGGAGCCGAGGTAAGACCGAAAGGAAGTGCAACAAACTGAAAATGCCGATCCTCCACCACGAACCTGAGAAATCTCTGGTGCGCTGGAAAAATCGGCACATGCAGATAGGCGTCCTTGATGTCTACGGACGTCAGAAAGTCCCCCTGCCGAAGAGAATGGATAGCTGAACGCAGCGTTTCCATGCGAAATTTCCGCGGACGGACGAACCTGTTGAGGATCTTTAGATCCAGAATGGGTCGAACCGAGCCGTCCTTCTTGGGCACCGTGAACAGATTGGAATAAAAGCCCCGACCCCTGTCTGAGGGGGGCACTGGGCAAATAACTGCCATATCCAACAGACTCTTTACTGCCGCCTGGAGCTGCTGCGCGACCAGAAGGTCCGAAGGCACCCGAGACCTGAGGAATCTGGGAGGGGGCCGGAGCTCGAACTCCAGCTTGTAGCCGGAAGTCACCACTTCCCGGATCCATCTGTCTGAGACCTCCCGGTCCCAGACCTGGGAGAAGTGTTGCAGCCGTCCCCCCACCCAGCTGAGCTGGCTTGGCAAGAACCCGCCCCCCGAAAGGGACAACGCTGTTTTTTGCGTTGAGGTAACTTACAACCCTTGGCAACTGAATCCAACTTCTCACCAAAGAGCCGTAATCCCACAAGGGAAGAGCGGTCAGCGACTTTTTAGACACAAAATCAGCTGCCCACTGGCGCAACCAAACCGAACGCCGAATAGTCACCAATAGAGCCGATGTTCTGCCACACATCATCAGTGTGTCATCCAAGGCGGCTAGTACAAATGACAAAAACAATTCACACCTTTTAAGGCCAAGGAACTCGTCACTATCCGGATCTAACCCGGAAGAAGTCAACAGGTCCCTAACCACCGACCTGGTAGCCACCACCAGCAGCGCTGAAGCACAAACCGGCCTCATGGCTGACCCAACACTGGCAAAGCCATGACAAGCCATTTGGTCAATGCGTTTATCCTCACCATCTTTAAGCGTGGAGCAATCAGGAGAATTTGAAACAATAGTGTTGGATAAACCCAGAATCGGTGCATCTACCTCGGGAGGGGACGCCCAACGCTTAACCGTATCCAAGGGAAAGGGATATTTCTTGTCCCAACCCTGAGGGACACCTGGGAGCCGGGCAGGCCTCTCCCATTCCTTAGCAATAATCCCATCAAAATGCTTTTGGTTAGGAAATTCCAAGCGCGGCCTGGATTCTTCAAAAAATTCCCCCTTTTGCTGAGGAACCACCTCAGGAGGAGAAATAGCCAAAACCTCAAACATCTGAGCCAGGACATTAGGAGTATCCGAAGACCTCCCCAAGCCCCGCTCGGTATCAGCACCCACAAACTGCTGATCGTCTGAATTATCTGATTCTTCATATACCTCCCCTTCCTCAAGTTGGGAGTAATCAGACCAGTCCAGATTATCAACATCATCCAAGTCGGCCGCCGGTGAAGACAGCGACAAGTGCTTTCTCTTAGCCGGAGCCTTTCTGGTGACTGTGCTGGAGAATAATTTTTCAAGATTGGCCAATCGGGCACACATATCCGATTGCAACTGCCCGCCCATGACAACGTCAGACTGGGCACGGATCAAACTGGGAGGGGAGGGAGGAGAGACCGGCGGCGCTGAACCAGACGCCTGGGGTCCGGACTGCCGCATAATAGTCTGCTGTGCGCATGGTATACACAGATATACATCATCGCCAGTAAGGGATGCCCCACACCCCATACACTTCCGGGATTGCCCCAAGGGGAGCCCGAGCCCAGTATCCGGGGATGCCTCCATAAGGTGAACTTATAGTTGGTCGCAATAACCGAGGGAATTACGCATATAAGCAACCTGGGATGCCCCTTTAATGTCCCAAGTGGGAGGATTTGCAATAAGCCAATTAAGAACCCAGGGACCCTAGGACCGGGAGAAACCCCCTAACACCACTGTAGGTTATATCTGAAAGACATAATAAAAAAGGCTAATAAGAAAAGCGGAGTATAAAATATATATATATATGACATAAAAATATATAATTATAGGTGATGGGACAGAAGGGGGCCCACCGGGCCACTCACTGTGGTCCTGAAGACAGCTTCCTCTCTCCGTGAGGTAAAGAGCAGCTCTGAGGAGATAAGGGGGGCGTGGCCAGCTCCTTCTGAGGAAACAGGCACAGAGAAAAGCACCTCAGTTGTGCCTGTGACACAGGGGCGGGCCACAGCGCTGGAAAGCCCGGCCCCGCCCCCAAGAGAGAAAGCGTGAGGGGAGAAGCTCCCCTCCGCCATGACAAAGCAAAAAGGCCGGCACCGCAGCCATGTGCAGCTGCGGTGCCGGTCCCAGAAGAGACAGAAGGAGTGGAGCGGGCCGTGGCTTTGACCCTGACGCCCGGCCACGCTCTTCGCTCAGAATCCAAGCTACATCAGCGCCAAATAGGAGGGTGGGGGCCGCGGCCACAGTGCCGTTTTGACAGAGAAATACCGCTGTTATGAAGTAATAAATAAGTTAATAACTATTGGGAGAATAATTTAATAAATTAATACATTAAAACATTATTAAGAATTAATGATTACAAAATTTGGACCTAATACCGAATAAGGGGCCCTGCTCCTACCCTCCGCTATCCCGCTAGAGAGAGGGGCATTACCCAAAGGGGGGGACCACCCAAAGTGTAAGGCAAAGGGACGGGGCATCCCAAACCGGGGTCACCGTCCCGGATGACCGCCTACCCTCTTATATAGGGTCTCACGGGAGAGCATTTGCTCTTAAGCACCAAGGGTGCTTTTCTACCCTCACCCAGACCGTCAGCCTAGGCTGGAAGGCATGAGGTAACAGAAAAAAAAGATCCAGGCGGAAATAGATAACTAAAGGGCCGGGAGTCATCCCGGCTACCTGAAATCCCCCTGTGCAAGGAGGAGACCACATCTTCTGACTTGCTCGCCGACTGCAGAGATGAAGACTGGGTAATGAGTGGGAGGTCCAGGTATTTATGGACTGGGAGGGGCTCTCTTTTTTCCTGGCATCTCTGCATACCGCCCTCTACAGGTCAGTATTACCCACACGTTATGAATTTCTTGAAGCGGGGTGTGTGACATACTTAGAATAAACAAGTTTTTTAAATAATTTAGTAATATGAATACATTAATATCAGACCTGCAATATTAATTCTGTACAATTTTTTTTTTTTTACCTTAAAAAAATTATCTAACATGGCAGAAGTAGTCACACAATTTTTCACATTTAAAAAAAAAAAAAAAAAAAAAACATTAATAACAATTATGAATATTTAAAGATTGTTCTATTGACATGCATTGGAGAGCGCCAGGTAGCGAGAGGTCATACCTGTCGCTGTTCAAGGTCGGACGCTGGCTCTGTGGGCTAAGGCTGGAATAATGATGAATGAGTGGCTATATGGCGCTATCTCAGCAGGATCGGCTTGATAAATGTGTGATTGTGGTGGGGAGCCGGCGTTCTCGTGGCGGGGCCCGTCATTACCGATCGCTCACCAGTCGCTACCTGACGCTATTCCTTCATAAATAAGGGCCTGAGTCGCTAAGAACTAGCGACCCACGGCCGAGCACAGCGACTACTAGCGGGCGCTCTGAAAATGCCTGCTACAGACGCTCATCTGTCGCTACCTGGCGTTAGTGATGAATCAGCCTGTAAGTTAAATTAGCAGCATTTACAGCTGATGTCAATCTGGGCGACTGCAGGAAATTGCACCTTCAGGCTAATAATACAGCCAGCCTTCTCCAGCGCAGACTTTTTTTTTTTTTTGATTTCATGCAAAGGCCTCAGTGTCGCTGTAGCTACTGCAAGACTGTGGCGCATTATCTCTGAGACGGGCCCGAGCGGCCTCGGGGGATTTGGTGCATATAAGCAATCCCTGAAAGAGGGGCTTTTTTTTTTTTGCTTTCTCCCACCCCCTACTTTTAGTTTTCTATTTATTTGTTTATTTTGCTGTCATGGATCATGACTTTTTTTTTTTTGCAAAGAAGTGTGACACCATTTAATAGAGTCTGTGATTGACTGCTGAGGCAACATTCATTAGCCATGACAAATGTGTTTGAAAAACACAGTCGCAGAGTGTTCTAAACAGCAGTAAAAGAAAAACCATTTTATTTTATACCCTGACCTCATACGTAAATAAATAAATAGAGAAAATTCTGGGGGGTGTAAGTTAATCATAAAATATGTTTTGGGGTTTTTGTTTTTTGTTTTTGTAGGGGAGAAAATATTTTAAAAGGTTTACTGATTCTTATGTTTTTCGAAATAAATAAAGAACATACCGTAAGTTTCCTATTCTAATAATCAATTAAAAATAAATCTGTAAAAACCTTTATTAATATATATATATATATATATATATATATATATATATATATATATATATTAATAGTAACCATTTTATTTCATTCTCTGACCTCATAAATAAATAAATACAATTTTCGGGGTGTAAGATAATCATAAAATATGGCCCTTATTCATCAAGCGATAGCGCCAGGTAGTGTCTGACGAGCGCCAGGTAGCGGCAGCTAACGGCGACTACCGACTCAAGTACGCCCGGCGGCGGTCACAATGACGCATTTATCAAGCAAAATGAGGCTAGCGCCGGCGAGAGCGACGGCTAGCGCGGCATTCATCATGAAGCCGCCTGGACCGAACAGCGCCGCTGCAAATTCCCTCACAGCGCCAGGTATGAGCTGTCGCTCCCTGGCGATGTCCAATGCATTTCAATGGAGCAATCTATAATTAATCATAATTAACTGGTAATAATTTTTTTTTTAATTTTTTTAATGTCAAAAAATCGGAGAACACTTCTGCAATGTTAGGATTTATTTTTAAGTAAAAAAAAAAAAAAAAAAAAATATGTGCAGAATTGATCTAAAAGGTCTGAGATTAATGTATTCATATTACAAAATGATTCTAAAAACATGTATAATGTTACATTCAAAAAATATGGTTGTTTAGGGGTTAAAAACTAGTTAATACAGATCGCCGCCAGCACTCTGGGGTTTAAACAAGGAATGGACAGCGCCAGCACATTCGGAGCGTGATTTTTTGATGAATATGAAGCTAGCCGTTCGCTCTGGCCATTCGTTGTCAGGCGCTCACATACAACGCTGAACCTGTGAAACAGCGACCCCCCAGCCCGTATTCAACATTACCGCACACCGACTGAGTCGCTGTCATCAAGCTAATGCCGGCCAAGCACAGCGAATACTGGCTGGCGCTGAAAAAATCACGCTACAGTCGCTCATCTGTCGCTACCTGGCGCTATTGATGAATCGGCCTCCCCGTTTTGGGGTTTTTGTTTTTTTTGGTAGGGGAAAAAATATTTTACAAGGTTTACTGATTCTTAAGTTTTTCGAAATAAATAAAGAACATAAGTTTCCTATTCTAATAATCAATTAAAAACCTTTCTTAAATATATATATATTTATTAATAGTAACCATTTTATTTTATTCAATGACCTCATACGTAAAAAAAATAAATAGAGAAAATTCTGGGGGGTGTAAGTTAATCATAAAATACGTTTTTGTGATTTTTTTCTTTTTGGTAAGGCAAAACATATTTTAAAAGGTTTGCTGATTCTAATAATGTTTTTCAAAATAAATAAAGAACATACGTTTCCTATTGTAATAATCAATTAAAAATAAATCTGTAAAAAGCTTTATTAAATAAATATAATATATATATATATATATATATATATATATATATTTTTTTTTTTTAATATATATAATAAGATGATGGCGCTATATAAATAATAATAATAATAATAATAATAATAATAATAATAATAATAATATATTTATTATATTATATATAAGATTTATATTAATAGTAACCATTTTATTTCATTCCCTGACCTCATAAATAAATAAATGACATTTTTGGAGTGTAAGATAATCATAAAATATATGTTTTGGGTTTTTTTTTTTTGGTAGGGGAGAAACAATTTTATAAAGTTTAATGATTCTTACAATGTTTTTTTGAAATAAATAAAGAACATAAGTTTCCTATTCTAATAATCAATTAAAAATAAAACTGTAAAAAGCTTTATTAAATATATAATATTAGTAACCATTTTATTTAATTCCCTGACCTCATAAATAAAATTAATAAATAAAGAAAGAAAATGTTCAGGGTGTAAGTTAATCAGGGTTTTTTTTTTTGGTAGGGAAGAAAATATTTTAAAAGGTTTACTGATTCTTACAATGTTTAAAAAAAAAAGAACATAAGTTTCCTATTTTTAATAAACAATTAAAATTAAATCTGTAGAAAGCTTTATTAAATCATAAAATATGTTTTGGGGTTTTTTTTTGTAGGGTACAAATATTCTAAAAGTATAAAATGAAGCTCTCCCATTCATATAATCCATATCTCTTTTAAGGTTGATGAAAGAACTTTGTGATCATTTAGCAATTTTACAGATTTATTTTGAATCGATTATTAGAATAAAATGCTTACGTTCTTTATTTATTAAAAAAAAAACATTGTAAGAATCAGTAAACATTTTAGAATATTTTCTAGTTTCAATGATTTTTATTAAAGGTAATGGAGGAAAGAAAGACAATTAGGGGGGTTATTCATTAAGGGATAGCGCCAGGTAGCGCCTCGCAGCGTCAGGTAAACGCCTGGCGTCTGGCACTTTATGCTACAGCGCCCAGCTTTAGAGCGCCGACGCTGTGTGTGTCTAGTGTTTTGTTAAACATGGAGGCCGATTCATTAATAGCGGCAGGTAGCGACAGTTGAGTGACTGTAGTGGCATTTTCAGAGCGCTCGCTAGTAGTCGCTGTGCTTGCCCGTTGTTCGGTAGTTGATAGCGACTCAGTCGGTTTGCAGTAATGTTGAATATTGGGTGAGGAGTCGCTATTTGACAGGTTCCGCGCTGTATGGGTGCGCATGATAGCGACTGGCCATAGCGACCGGCTCCCACCATATTCATTAAAAAATCACGCTCAAAAAATTCTCGCGCTGTGAAATGCATGTTTAAACCCCAGAGTGCTGGCGGCGATGGGTTAAAAGTAGTTTTTTAACCCCCAAACCACCATATTTTTGGAAACCAAAAATACATTTTTAATATGAATACATTAATATCAGACCTGTAATATCAATTCTGTACATTTTTTTTTTTTACTTAAAAAAATTATCTAAAATGGCAGAAGTGGTCACAGAATTTTTCACATTAAAAAAAAAAAAAAAATTAATAACAATTAATTATGAATATTTAAAGATTGTTCCATTGAAATGCATTGGAGAGCGCCAGGTAGCGAGAGGTCACACCTGTCGCTGTTCAAGGTCGGACGCTGGTGCTGTGGGCTGAGGCTGGAATAATGATGAATGAGTGGCTATATGGCGCTATCTCAGTCGCTAAGCAGGAGTGGCTTGATAAATGTGTGATTGTGGTGGGGAGCCGGCATTCTCGTGGCGGGGCCCGTCATTACCGGCCGCTCACCAGTCGCTACCTGTCGCTATCCCTTGTTAAATAAGGGCCATGGTGTGGAGCATCGAGTGCCGGACACACTGAGCTGGCAGCGTTATACTGTTGTTACAGGGCCCAACACACATCACATTCATCAATGGCAGCCAGGCTACTACAGCGACCACAACGCTCTGTTACAGCGCCAATACCTGCTTACAGCATCTACTAGTGGTTGCTCTAAGCGCCGCTATACAGACACTCATCTGGCAATACCTGGCGCTAGTAGTGAATCAGCCTCTTAATATTTTTTACAATGTCTTTAAATAAAATAACAAAACCTTTTTTTTTTTCTAACAATCAAAATAAATGTATGAAAGCTTTACTAAATTGGGTGATTTAGGACATTTGATCATAGAAATGTGGTTGAAAGAACATATAAGTATATTCAAATATAACTATATATATACCGTATTTGCCGGCGTATAAGACGACTGGGCGTATAAGACGACCCCCCAACATTTCCACTCAAAATATAGAGTTTGTTATATACTCACCGTATAAGACTACTCCCTCTATTTCCCTCTATATCCCTACTCCCGAGGGATGGATGTCAGGTGCTTGAAGAGGATAGGTGCAGATGGAGAGATGGGTGGGTGACCAGGGCAGGTGGGGGATACGTGTTGATGGTGAAATGGGGGGCAGGGGCAGGCTGGGGATAGGTGCTGATATAGGAATGGGTGTCAGGGACAGGCTGGGGATAGGTGCAGATGGAGAGATGGGTGGGTGTTAGGGGCAGGATGAGGATAGGTGCAGATAGAGAGATGGATGTTAGGGGCAGGCCGAGGATCTACACATTCGGGACTGAACTACTTGTGCCCGGGTCACCTACTTTCATAGTGCAGCATGGGCATGGACCGTTCATCACATAACCTTAAAAGAAAGTGTGGTGCTGCCCCCCCACCCCATTCTCCGACTGTACACTACCCTGCCCACTCACCCATTACATTTCACTTGTCTCTGGGAGCACCCATGCATGCATTTTAGCCTGCGCTGGGAGTACATGATGCCAGGGGGCAGAGCCGGTGACACACTCCCTCTCCAAAATAATCATCCATTTTAAATATTATTTAGTATAAAAAATCTTACCTTATCCTCTCAGGTCTATGCAGCAGCACCTAGTCACGCATCTGTGACTCAGCAGGTGGGCGGAGCCTGGCAGCCCGCTCTCATGTCCCGCGCCGGCACTTCTCATTAACCATTGGCCGGCGGCGGGGCAGGCCGGGGCGGGTCCGCCAGTCAAGGAGGCGTCGACTCAGGGGGAGGCGGGGCTGGATATGCGGGTGCCGGAGCCTCCGAACGAGTGGCGCAAATACCCCCGCGGGCACCCGCTGCTGGCGGGCATATGCGCGGGAGCCCAGCGGCCGTACAGAATTTTTTTTTTTTGCTACAGCAGACACGGACGCCCCCCTGCCACGCAAGCGCCCTAAGCCTGCCTTGCGGGAGATACAGCCCTGGACCCAGGTACACCCGGCGTATAAGACGACCCCCCCACTTGCAGGCATGTTTTAAAGGGGGAAAAAGTCGTCTTATACGCCGGCAAATACGGTATATATATATAAAAAAGCTATGTAAAAATCTTTATCAAATTGGATGATATATGAAAATAAGATTATAACAATGTGGTTGAAAGAAAACAATTATTTAAAAGTAAAAAAATATATATTTCTTCAAATACAATTCAATATCTATTTGAAAGTAAATTGTAAAAAAAGTTTTGAAAATATATTAAATATTCTAAAAGTTTTACTGTTATTTAGGGAGAGATTGTCACTTTAGGTTTTTTTTTTGCATCGTTCATTAACTTAATTTTCAAGCGTGAACATTGGAAAGTTCCCCAGTGTGTGAAAAACAACTAATAATAATGTTTTTACATGACTTTTATATTTTCAAATCAACTTTTATTCTTAAACCGGACCAACACCCGTTTTTTCCTTTAATGGGTGTTGGTGCCTCAGACAGAGAATAAGAACAAGCTTGAGGGGGCATCCGGAATGCTGGAGCTCCCTGAGAACATATCTCCCCCAGAATGCCCGATATCTTTACCTTCCCTTCGGGAAAGGGGTCCATCCATTGGCCGGCGGCACGCACGTGGGTGGGGAAGTCCGGTGGCCGAGGATGCGACCATGGCCCGCGTGACCGCCCAGCCGCGTGAAACTGACGGTGGCTCAAGGTGAAGGTGTGGATATCTGGCAAAATAATTTTTATGTGCAGCTATCATCCCTGAAGAGAGATGCATATGAGCAGGGGAGTAGCTAGGGGGGGGCGCTTGCTCTGGATGCAGCAAGTCAGGGGGGCGCCAAAAGGGGACCTGAGTACAGGTCTAGTTTAACTAGGCAACTGGTGTAACTAGTGTTGAGTGAACCCCCAAAGTTCGGCTCGGCCAAACTTTGAATAAAAGTTCGGGTACGGGGTCCCGAACTCAAGGGGGACATTCTTGGTTGCTTTATATTAGTGGGGGTGTGTTTTTTTTTTTTTAATTGTGACACACGTGTGAACTTGTAAGGGTCCCAAGGTCCCTGCATGCGGTGGATGACTTACCGATACCCCAGTTCCCCCACACCTTCATTGGGAATGGTTGTGCCCGGTGTTCCTCCAGGGGTCACCAGCACCCCTAGAAAAACACAGGACTCATGCTGAGTAGTGTTGGGCGAACTCAAACCACAAAGTTTGGGTTCGACCGAACGTTGTACGTTTTGGGTTCTCATGACGTTAGCCTGAAGTTCGCGTTGGAGTTTGGTGTCTGGCCCGAACCTGGAAAAGCTGGTTGATAATCTGCTGGGCAGCCCATCAACCGACCTCACAGAAATTGTGGAGCAGCAGAAAGCTCAGCCCTGCGATCCTGGCGGCGGCCGCCGCTCAGTATTCCGCTGTCCAAACGTCCATGGCAGTGGCTTCAGAAAAATGGCCGCCTCCATGAATGAGTACACTTACTGCCGCTTTCAATGTAAAGTGACTCCACTCATGGGGGCGGCCATTTTTCTGAAGCCCCGGCTGTGGACATTTTGACAGTGGAATGCCCACCGCCAAGGGACGGATCGCAGGGCTCAGGTAAGTTGAACAGTCACTTCCTGCTGCTCCTGCACTCTGCTCCCCCCCTCTGCCCCCCACTACTTACCCGCTGGCCGAGCTCTTCACCTGCTGGTGATTTTAATTCTGGCAGCAGGCTGGAAATATGCATAAAAACGCTGGGTTTTTAAAGCGGACCTTCACCCTAAATAAGAGCTTTTATGTTTCCCCCACCCTGTACATACAGATTGCCAACATTAATCCGGACCTTCACCCTGAATAAGAGCCTATCTTATATGTTTCCCCCGCCCTGTACATACAGATTGCCCACATTAATCCGGAAAGCGGTCCTTCACCCTGAATAAGAGCCTATCTTATATGTTTCCTCCACCCTGTACATACAGATTGCTCACATTAATCCGGACCTTCACCCTTATTCAGGGTGAAGGTCCGGATTAATGTGGGCAATCTGTATGTACAGGGTGTGGGAAACATATAAGATAGGCTCTTATTCAGAGTGAAGGACCGCTTTAACATATATTAATTTTAGATGCTGGGGAATAGTTTTTAAGGGTTTGGGCTTTTCATTAAATCATCATCGGTTTAAATAAAATATGGTGCTGAACAATATTCGCTGCACCTCGGAGAGTGTGACGTAACGTTCATGTCGCGTGAAGACAATTTCACAGGTGGGCAAAAGAGGACCAACATGGTTCTTATCTGCCAACATTGGTCATGTTTTAAAAGCACACACACGCACCTTGTCCAAACTTTACACTGTGCGAACAAGTATGAGCCATCTCAATGGTGGTGCTGAGTGAGACGTTCCACCATGTTTAGTCCACAGTCTCACTTTCTGAGTCATCTGTTTAATTTTTTTTTTCTTCTGCCTTTTGTATTCTGCCGTTAAAATGTGTCAAATTCTCTTGTTCCTTCCACCCACCTTCCAGAGCGAGGTCTGTACATCGTAACATTAGGGGGGTGCTGACAGATACACAGCGAGTGCGTGCTTATCTCTAAGTGAACATAAACACCTCATTATCAGCGTGTTGCCGATGAAATAATAAAGACGAAAATACGTGGAAAGGCTTCCCCGGACAATATTCATGCAAAGGCTTCTCTTCCCTTAATAAGAGTTAGCGGTACAATATGGATTTCTAGGTTTTGATTCTGCCGTAAGATTCGAATCCCTTTGGTTTGCATTAAAAATGCTCCAAATGTAAACTATCCAGAATAGTCTCACTTTTCTGACAATATGGGTAGTGATGGGTGAACCTGAACCGCAAAGTTTGGGTTCATACCATTGGGTTTCGAAAGCCGAAATTCGTGTTTGAGTTCAGCATCCGGCCTGAACACGGAAAAGCTGGTTGAACCAGCTTCACCTAAGGGAGCAGTAGCTGGACCACCTTGCTGTAGCTTACCTCAACCCCGCGATTCCCTTATTGTTGGCTTGGCTGCTTTCCAGCCGGGGCTACAAAAAGTTGGCCACCAGCTCCCATGAGTGAGAACACTCCTATTCCTCAGCCAGGGCTACAAAAAGTTGGCCACCAGCTCCCATGAGTGAGAACACTCCTATTCCCCAGCCGGGGCTACAAAAAGTTGGCCACCAGCTCCCCTGAGTGAGAACACTCCTATTCCCCAGCCGGGGCTACAAAAAGTTGGCCACCAGCTCCCATGAGTGAGAACACTCCTATTCCCCAGCCGGGGCTACAAAAAGTTGACCACCAGCTCCCATGAGTGAGAACACTCCTATTCCCCAGCCGGGGCTACAAAAAGTTGGCCACCAGCTCCCATGAGTGAGAACACTCCTATTCCCCAGCCGGGGCTACAAAAAGTTGGCCACCAGCTCCCATGAGTGAGAACACTCCTATTCCCCAGCTGGGGCTACAAAAAGTTGGCCACCAGCTCCCATGAGTGAGAACACTCCTATTCCCCAGCCCGGGCTACAAAAAGTTGGCCACCAGCTCCCATGAGTGAGAACACTCCTATTCCCCAGCCGGGGCTACAAAAAGTTGGCCATCAGCTCCCATGAGTGAGGACACTCCTATTCCCCAGCCAGGGCTACAAAACGTTGCCCATCAGCTCCCATGAGTGAGAACACTCCTATTCCCCAGCCGGGGCAACAAAAAGTTGGCCACCAGCTCCCATGAGTGAGAACACTCCTATTCCCCAGCGGGGGCTACAAAAAGTTGGCCACCAGCTCCCATGAGTGAGAACACTCCTATTCCCCAGCTGGGGCTACAAAAAGTTGGCCACCAGCTCCCATGAGTGAGAACACTCCTATTCCCCAGCCGGGGCTACAAAAAGTTGGCCACCAACTCCCATGAGTGAGGACACTTCTATTCCCCAGCCAGGGCTACAAAAAGTTGGCCACCAGCTCCCATGAGTGAGGACACTCCTATTCCCCAGCCAGGGCTACAAAAAGTTGACCACCAGCTCCCATGAGGAAGAACACTCCTATTCCCCAGCCGGGGCTATAAAAAAAGTTGGCCACCAGCTCCCATGAGTGAGAACACTCCTATTCCCCAGCCGGGGTTACAAAAAGTTGGCCATCAGCTCCCATGAGTGAGGACACTCCTATTCATGCAATGTCTTCTCTTCCCTTAATATGAGTTAGCGGTACAATATGGAAGATTTCTAGGTTTTGATTCTGCTGTAAGATTGAAATCCATTTGGTCTGCATTAAAAGTGCTCCAAATGTAAACTGACCAGATGTCCCACTTATTGTGGGAGAGTCTCACTCTAAAAAACCTTTGGGGAACCTTCATGTCCCACTTTTCTGACAATATGGGAAGTGATGGGCGAATCTGAACCGCAAAGAGTGGGTTCATACCATTGGGTTTCGAAAGCCGTAATTCGTGTTTGAGTTCAACATCCGGCCTGAACACGGAAAAGCTCGTTGAACCAGCTTCACCTAAGGGAGCAGTAGCTGGACACCTTGCTGTAGCTTACCTCAACCCCGCGATTCCCTTATTGTTGGCTTGGCTGCTTTCCAGCCGGGGCTACAAAAAGTTGGCCACCAGCTCCCATGAGTGAGAAAACTCCTATTCCCCAGCCGGGGCTACAAAAAGTTGGCCACCAGCTCCCATGAGTGAGAACACTCCTATTCCCCAGCCGGGGCTACAAAAAGTTGGCCACCAGCTCCCATGAGTGAGAACACTCCTATTTCCCAGCCGGGGCTACAAAAAGTTGGCCATCAGCTCCCATGAGTGAGGACACTCCTATTCATGCAATGTCTTCTCTTCCCTTAATATGAGTTAGCGGTACAATATGGAAGATTTCTAGGTTTTGATTGTTCTGTAAGATTGAAATCCATTTGGTCTGCATTAAAAGTGCTCCAAATGTAAACTGACCAGAGGCCCCCCTTTTCGCGGGAGAGTCTCAGTCTAAAAACTTTGGGAAACCTTCATGTCCCACTTTTCTCACAATATGGGAAGTGATGGGCGAATCTGAACCGCAAAGAGTGGGTTCATAACTTTGGGTTCCCAAAGCCGAACTTCAGCCAGAAATTCATGTTTCACTTCAGCATCCGGCCTGAACTCGGAAAAGCTGGTTGAAGCCCATCAACCAGCTTCACCTAAGGGTGCATTAGCTGGAAGTATTGCTGTAACTTACCTCAACCCCGCGATTCCCTTATTGTCGGCTTGCCTGCTTCCTTGGAAATCGTCCCCAGCCGGGGCTACAGAAAGATGGCCGCCAGGTCCCATGAGTGAGAATACTCCTATTCATGCAAAGTCTTCTCTTCCCTTAATAAGAGTTAGCGGTACAATATGGAAGATTTCTAGGTTTTGATTCTGCTGTAAGATTCAAATCCATTTTGTCTGCATTAAAAGTGCTACAAATGTAAACTGACCAGATGTCTCACTTTTCATGCTATAGTCCAACTCTAAAAACTCTAAAAAAGTAAAAACTTTTCTGACAATATGGAAAGTGATAGGCGAACCTAAACCGCAAAGTTTGGGTTAATACCATTGGGTTCCCAAAGCCGAAATTCGTGTTTGAGTTCAGCCTGAACACGGAAAAGCTGGTTGAAGCCCATCAACCAGCTTCACCTAAGGGTGCAGTAGCTGGAAGTATTGCTGTAACTTACCTCAGCCCCTCGATACCCTTATTGTTGGCTTGGCTGCTTCCTTGGGAATCGTTCCCAGTCGGGGCTACAGAAAGATGGCCACCAGCTCCCATGAGTGAGAACATTCCTAGTGCCAGCACTGCCAAGGAAGGCACTTCAAAGTAAGCTGTAGCTGACAAGAAGAGGATCGCGGGGGTAGTGGGGGTCACCCCTGAATGGTGTTTCAGGCCGGCATGGTGCAGGACTTGGTAGTGATGGGCGAACCTGAATAACAAAGTTTGGGTTCATACCACGATTCCCTTATTGTCAGCTTTGCTGCTTCCTTGGAAATCGTCCCCAGCCAGGGTTACAAAAAGCTGGCCACCAGCTCCCATGAGTGAGAACACTCCTATTCATGCAAAGTCTTCCCTTCACTTAATAAGAGTTAGCGGTACAATATGGAAGATTTGAAAAGATTTTGATTCAGCCGTAAGATTGAAATCCATCTGGTCTGCATTAAAAGTGCTCCAAATGTAAAGTGACCAGATGTCCCACTCTAAAAACTTTGAGGAACCTTAATGTCCCACTTTTCTGACAATATGGGAAGTGATGGGCGAACCTGAACAGCAAAGTTTGGGTTCATACCACTGGGTTCCCAAAGCTGAACATTAGCCAGAAATTCGTGTTTGAGTTCAGCATCCAGCCTGAACACGGAAAAGCTGGTTTAAGCCCATCAACCAGCTTCACTTAAGCGAGCAGTAGCTGGAAGCCTTGCTGTAGCTTACCCCAACCCCGCGATTCCCTTATTGTTGGCTTGGCTGCTTCCTTGGAAATCATCCCCAGCCGGGGTTACAAAAAGTTGCCCACCAGCTCCCATGAGTGAGGACACTCTTATTCCCTTAATAAGTTAGCGGTACAATATGGATGATTTCTAGGTTTTGATTCTGCTGTAAGATTCAAATCCATTTGGTCTGCATTAAAAGTGCTCCAAATGTAAACTGACCAGATGTCCCACTTTACGCGGGAGAGTCCCACGCTAAAAACTTTGGGGAACCTTCATGTCCCACTTTTCTGACAATAGGGTTGATTCAGAGCCCCTTTCTCACCTTTTTTTTGCGTGAGTATTTCCATTCTCGTTCATTTTTTCCCCTCGTCTGATTCAGCAAAGCCTTTGTTTTGCGAGAACTTTAGTGTGAAATGTTTTCATTTTTGCATGATTTTTCTTTTGGTAGCAAGACCTCCATAAAAATGATTAGAAAGGGGCTCTGAATCAACCCTATTATGGGAAGTGATGGGCGAACCTGAACCGCCAAGTTTGGGTTCATACCATTGGGTTCCCAAAGCCGACCTTCAGCCAGAAATTCGTGTTCCAGTTCAGCATCCGGCCTGAACATCAATCAGCTTCACCTAAGTATGCAGTAGCTGGAAGCTGTAACTTACCACAACCCCCGCAATTCCCTTATTGTCGGCTTGGCTGCTTCCTTGGAAATCGCCCCCATCCTGGGCTACAGAAAGATGTCCACCAGTGAGAACACTCCTAGTGCCAGCACTGCCAAGGAAGGCACTTCGAAGGGAGCTACAGCTGACAGGAAGAGGATCGCAGGGCCAAGGTAAGTTACAGAAGCGATTACTGATGCACACTCTGAAGCCCAATGTGGAGGGGGCTGCCCCTGAACGGTGTGGCAGGCCGGCATGGTGCAGGACTTAGTAGTGATGGGCGAACTTAAACCTCAAAGTTTGGGTTTATACCATTGGGTTCCCAAAGCCAAACTTCAGCCAGAAATTTGTGTTCAGCATCCGGCCTGAGCATGGAAAAGCTGGTTGGAGTCCATCAACCAGCTTCACCTATGGGTGCATTAGCTAGAAGCCTTGCTGTAACTTACCTCAACCCTGCGGTTCACTTATTGTCGGCTTGGCTGCTTCCTTGGAAATCATCCCCAGCCGGGGTTACAAAAAGCTGGCCACCAGCTCCCATGAGTGAGAACACTCCTATTCATGCAAAGTCTTCCCTTCCCTTAATAAGAGTTAGCGGTACAATATGGAAGATTTCTAGATTTTGATTCTGCTGTAAGATTGAAATCCATTCGGTCTGCATTAAAAGTGCTCCAAATGTAAAGTGACCAGATGTCCCACTTTTCGCGGGAAAGTCCCACTCTAAAAACTTTGGGGAACCTTCATGTCCCACTTTTCTGACAATATGGGTAGTGATTGGCGAACCTGAACCGCAAAGTTTGGGTTCATACCATTGGGTTCCCAAAGTCGAACTTCGGACAGAAATTTGTGTTCCAGTTCAGCATCTGGCCTGAACTCGGAAAAGCTGGTTGAAGCCTATCAACCAGCTTCACCTAAGGGTGCAGTAGCTGGAAGTATTGCTGTAACTTACCTCAGCCCTGCAATTCCCTTAATGTTGGCTTGGCTGCTTCCTTGGAAATCGTCCCCAGCCGGGGCTACAGAAAGTTGTGAGAGTGAGAACATGAGTGAAGACACTCCTAGTGCCAGCACTGCCAACGAAGGCACTTCAAGGGAAGCTACAGCTGACAGGAAGAGGATCCTGGGGCAAAGGTAAGTTACAGCAGTGCTTCCTGATGCACACTCTGAAGCCCAATAAGGTGGGGGGTGCCCCTGAATGGTGTTGCAGGCCAACATGGTGCAGGCCATGGTGTCAGGAACCAGTACATTTCATGTAACGGCAAAAAGTCTCCTGGAAAGAAAAAGTTTTTTTTTTTGCTTTTGGCCTGGACTGTCCCTTTATGCACTCACCTTGGGAATGGTGCTGGGGGACGCCTGAGCTGTGGAGGCCTGGAGGAGGTGATCCATTGCACCAATAATAATCTGGCCCCAAGGGTGGGTAATGAACAGCTGTGGGAGATATTTTTGAGTTGGAGATGACAAGCGGTGACTAGTGAATGAATGTGAAGTGTTAATGATTGAGAGGATTCCAGAATAACACAGGCATTGTGCTTGGGGAACTACAGTGATTGTAAGGTTGTAGAGGGGAAAGAGGGGTAGGTAGGTACTCACAGTTGTCCTGAGGCAGATGTTTACTCCAGGTACTGAGCTTGAACAAAAGTTGAGTTCCAAACAGAAGGATGTCCCTTGCTTTATTTAGGCAACAACATACACTTCGCCAGCACTTCATCCCTGCCACACTGCATACCCTTCATTCTCCATTAAAGTCCTTCCACTCTGCCCCTGACTCCAGCTTCAGGGTGCCCAGCTCCTCCTGGCTGCACCTCAACATATGGCTAGAACTCCAGGGCCCACTTCATATGCCCAGGCATCAACCTCACACCTCCCAGGATTTGTCTAGACTGGATCTCTCCCTCCCCCCACCCCCCTTGGGTCACTTGGTGGAGGGGGGGCAGTACTTCAATTAACCCCTGTGTGGCAGGGAGGCCTTTATCTTAAATCACTTATTCTATTTCCTAGCCTATGGGGGTATCTGGTACACACATACCCTCTAACATCCCAACTTGTTCCACCTTGAAAAATCACAAACCCCCCCCAGGAGCTGTGGACTGGCATCCAGGAGCAGACAGATGACTGGTTGCTGCTGCTGCACCTAAATCCCGACAAGAAGGCGTACAACAACGAGCAGAACCTAGTAGCAGCTTTGGGCCAAGCTGGGTTGAGGTACATCTGTTGGCTGGCACATGTGCTCAACTTGGTGGTGCAAAACTTCTTGGACAATTATTCAGAGATGTCAGAGCTGCTGCATAAAGTGCGTACCATGTGCACACACTTTGGGCTTTCACACCCTGCTGCTGTAATTCCACTTTACATATGAATTCCACTTTACATACTGTATGTTGGAAAGCGTGTGTGAGCAGCAGCAGGCAATAGTGGAGTGCCAGCAGGCAGGTTGGTAAACTGGACACATCGCAAGAGCTTGCCCTATGTAACTTGGAGGTGCTGTCCTATCAAGTGTCCTATCAGAATGTGTGTTCTGCAGCCTAGGGGGGTGGGATGACTGACAAGAGAAACTACCTATTCACAGCCAACATGGATCCCACAGGACTTGCCAGCACCTGAGCGAGTGGTTGAAGTGTTGGCTATCTCCAATTCTTCCACCTACCTGGCACGAACCACACCAACTGTTGGAAGGTATATAATATTTTTCATGTATATTAAAATGTCAACAGTTTGCTGCCCTGTAATGAACAGATGAATGAAGACTTCTTTTGGAAAGGCAGCAATACAGCAAATGAGAGCTGAAGCGGTACATGCAGGTGTTTCAGCAAATATGATGAAGAAAAGGACCTGTCATAAGAAACATCGGACCAAAAAAGCCAATTTCTCAGCTTAGGAGAAACATTGTTGGCTGCAGGACACAACATGGTTGGAAAAAAGGCAGTGGTCCAATAACACAAGGGAAAGTATCTGTTTCTGTACCAACTTTCCCTCTATTTTATTGAGTATGATGGGCTTGACTGCATTTATGGACTAGAACTCCACAAGGATGAAAGGGTGACTGCTCTTGAAGTACTTCCAGAAGAGTCACTTCATCCAGGATAAGCGATGACCAGCTGGCTGATATAATGATTGGTATAGCTGTGGAACATATGGATGAAACGGAAGACTTTTCCAAATACGAATGGTGAGGGATGGTTTTAGCCAGAGCACCAATCATGAACACATGGTTTTATATAACATATGAAAGACCCTGTTCTATACATGTATCAGCTTTTAGATGATGATAAAGAAGAAGATCTTCACATCATGCCTGAAAAATAATTCATCTCCTGCAGGAAGAGAGCCAGGAGAGGTTGTGGACAGCCCAGATGGAAGGCAAGTGGAATATGCCAAAGAAGTTGGCTCAAAAAGGACTGGCATGGTAAATCATCAAGTGAAAGCCGAACCTTCGGTATACTTCATCAAGTGTGATGATGATTTCCATATTTATGTCTATGATTTGGTGAAGACCTCCAGTGACATTGAAGCTTGAGCTTTCAGATTTTAATCTTGTATTCCTGTGAACTGTGCATTTACTGGAGTAAAGAGAATATTGGATTACATCAATGCATTCTTCCTTTCATATGAATAAACCACTTCTGACAAATGAGGGGCTTAGGGAAATAAGGAAAGAAACTGAACCTAAAATGAAAACCGAATTGTAAAAGAGCTTATGGATGCAAGAGTTGTGTGACTGGTATTCTTAAGCACCGATTCTTTACCTTCATGACACTGTTTTGGTATATATAATTGCCCTACATTAGGTGTCTTTATAGTTTAGCTTCCAGCATCCATCTACAGATAACAATGCACTCTGAAGTATTTATGTATGCCTCTTTGTATCATGGAAGGTGTGCCTACAAGTAACTGGTTTATCAAAGCCCAAGAGGGTGTAATGCAAGGTGTGTCAACAGTTAAATAGTTTATCAAAGCTCAAAAGAGTATAATGCCAGGTATGCCCAAAATTAAATAGTTAAAATTAAATTTAACAGTACTCACACATGAGTGGCCTGACTCCAATAACAATTAGTATTAAAGTGTAGTGACCCCCAAGAAGTTTGAACAATTGGTATTACAGAGAAGGGACCCCAAGTGGCCTGAACAATTGGTATTACAGAGCAGGGACCCCAAGTGGCCTGAACAATTGTTATTACAGGACAGTGACCCCGAAGTGGCCTGAACAATTGCTATTACAGAGCAGGGACCCCCAAATGGCCGGGACAATTGCTATTACAGAGTATTGACACACCAGTGGTTTGAACCAGTGCACACTACACAAAAAAGTTTTTTGTTCAAGAGGGTCTAGTGCATACATTAATAAGAATTGGTATTAAAGAGTACTGACACTCTGGTGGTTGTAGCAAGTGCTATTAAAGAGTACTGACACACCAGTGCTTTGAACCAGTGCACACTACACAATTGTTTTTAAAAAGGGCCTGACCCAGTGCATATACCAATAACAATTGATATTACTGTGCTGAAACCCCAATGGTTGGAGCAAGTGCTATTAAAGGGTACTGACACTCAAGTGCTATTACAGAGTACTGACACGCAAGTGCTACTATAAATACTGACACTCAAGTGCTATTACAGAATACTGACACACGACATCCATTACAGACTACTGGAGTACTGACTCTCAGGTGCTATTACAGAGTACAGACGCTCAGGTGCTATTACAGAGTACTGACACTAAAATGCTATTACAGAGTACTGACACCCAACCTATCTAGACCTCACTCCAGATGCTTTCACTTACTAAATCTCCTGAAAAGGACAATAGTGTGCTTAACAACCTATCTAGCCCTGACTTCAGACGCTTTCTCTATATAAATGTCCTTACAAGGACAGTTTTAGTAAAAAGTCCTAACTGTCCCTCAGCAGCAGCACCTCTCCCTAATCTCCCTAATGCAGAACAAGCAGCAGCGTGAGCAGCGTAACGCGGACCCTGCTTTGTAAACGGCAGGGTCATGTGTCCCGCCAGGCCAATGGTGGGAAGAGAAGGATTTGAAATCCACGCTCGGGTTCAGGGACCGAAACTTGAAAAGTTCGGTACGAGCCCGAACTTTGTGGTTCAGGTTTGCCCAACCCTAGTCATCAGCATGTATTGGAAGTGCAAGTGTTGGAAGCTGTAAAATGCCAAAAAATATAATACAAAATAAATGAAAAAATGAAATATTTTAGGTTGGAACGAATCCATAAAGTTTCCAAAGATTGCAGTAAAATGTATTTTCCATGAAATCAAGGGTTTCTGGCTCAAGTTGGAGGACAAGTCATTGTTCTCCACAATACACCTAAGCATTCAGTTGTCCAACTTTGTGAGTTTGTGTGGTCTACTGTTCCATGGTCCAGTTGTTGTTGCTTCTAAGTAAAACTAACCCTTGGCTGGAGCTGGTCTAGACGGAAAGAAAATTTCATGAATTCAGTTTTTGGAAAGGTGAAATCCTATGACAGCGCCAGCAATCACTGAGCTCCGCGGTACGAGACAATCCGCTGGAAATGTTTGTCTGCGGAGATTGCACGACTGTGTGTTTGATGTTAGGCCCAGGATTAATTACTGTCTCATAAACAGATAAAGCCACTAATAATAATAATAAGGTTAACACCAGAAAGAAGATCGCAATAAATGAAAGCATTATGATTGACCCCAAAGTGTCGAGAAAGAGTTACTGTAGAACATGTGGACGCATTTCTTTGGGCAGTGTGCCCAAATAATAGAGCCCCATAGGAAAAGTCATAATGGGGTCCATGGGGTTGCATTCAACTTTCTTGGGGTTTGTTCCGCTTTAGATTTGTGGCTGTAATGTTTAAAAATTTGTAAAGGTTCAAGGGGTAGAAGACTTTTTCAAGGCTATTTAATACTTTCCCAGAAAATATAATATTTAGGATACAGGGTAGGGGGTATTCACTAAAGTATGGAGCTCTCACTGGTGAGCTCATCAGAATAGGAGACTGTTGTAGAGTGTGAATGCTGGGTGCAGCTGAGCCAAATACAGATACAATGGTGGTGTAAGAGGAACTGGCTTTACTGGAACATTAGTGCAGTAAGAGGAGTTACCTGTCAAGGGCCGCCGGACACCCTTCTTGCATTAGCCAACAATCCCCAATCTCCACCGCCTCTTGTGCCTATAGTTAAGCCCCCGCTCACTGGAGACACGGGTTATGCCTCTCCAGACTCGGTTGCCCCCAGGACTTACTGGCGCAAAGATTGCTGGCTTATGGTAAAGACGGGTGAACTGCGGGGTATCCCAAATCAGGAGTTCAAGTGAACAGAGTCCAAAACGTCAAATCCAAGGATTAGGCAGAGAATAGTCGAGACAGGCAGGGGTCAGAGCCGGGTGGTCACAGAAGCGCGGTATCCAAGGGGTAAGCAGAAGCAAGGTCAGACAGGCAGAAGGTCGGTGCGGGCAGCGGACAGGAGTGGTCAAGGACGAAGCCGGATCAATACACACAAAACGCAATTCCAACAGCACACCCAAGCTAATAATGGCTATAACGGGCACTGATGGTAAGGTCAAAGATATATTTAAAGGGGGACTGGCCAATGGGAAGGGGGGAATGTAATGATTGGTGTAACATTATTGGTGCATTACTTGCTCCTGATAGGAGCCCCCCAGGGACTGGACCGCCCTGACAGACAGGCTGTCCAGTCCCTGGGTTCATCAGACCCAGAGGGCCCCCCCCCGGACCCGGGTAGGTCCACTCAGACCTGCCACCGGCGAATGCGCTGGGAGCAGCTCCACCGCGGGGCATAATTATGACGCTGCCGGGCGCGCCCCCCCGAGGAGGAGGGGGAGGACGCGCCCGCCGAAGCAGCGGAGACAGAAGCTGGAGCTCCAGCGAGGGAGGAGGAGAGAAAGGCGGCCGCCCCACGGGGCCGCCGGAAGACCAGAGCCGGCCGTGACTGGGTGGAGGCGCCGCGGGAACAGCCCGCAGGTAAGTTTCTTACATTACCTTTACATGGTGAATAACACAGACACGATTGAGAAGTCATAGAGATCACCTCAATGTACAGGAAACACAACATGCAGTATAGAATGTACAACAGAGACTACACATAGATATATGTAACAGCACCACCTACTGTTATAAATAAAAACTGCAGTAACTTAGCAATATAGATGCAAATCACATACAGAGACAACTCAGGTAAGATAACAAAGGGTTTAATAAACAACATAAAGTGTCTTCAATTCAGAATATAGTGATAGATGCAATAAATCCAGCAACATAAACAGCGGCCTCCTCACCAGTTTAAACAAAGTCCATTTGGTTTAGACATGCAGCAAAGAGGCTGATTCATTACTAACACCAGGCATCGGCAGATGAGCGTCTGTATAGCGTCGCTTAGAGTTACCGCTAGTAGACGCTGTAAGCGGGTATCGGGCGCGGTAACAGAGCGCCTCAGTCGCTGTAGTAACCTGTCCGGCATTGATGAATGTGATGTATGTTGGGCGCTGTAAAAACAGTATAACGTTGTACACAAAACTACATTTAAGAAAGCGAATCTGGTGAGCGCCTCTAACAGCGCCATGTAGCGTCACATGGATTATTACAGGCGGCTCAGCGTATAGCGCCGGCGCTCTAGCTTCCAGGGCGCCAAGTATTACCTGTCGCTCTCCC
Organism: Gastrophryne carolinensis; assembly: GCA_027917425.1. NCBI lineage: Eukaryota > Metazoa > Chordata > Amphibia > Anura > Microhylidae > Gastrophryne > Gastrophryne carolinensis. Next base: position 183,286,980 of record CM051243.1, on the reverse strand, counting down.
ATACATTTCAATGGACGTTCCTTTTCTTCTGTTTAAACAGGTTTTTTTTTTTTTTCTCTCAAATAATTGTGTGACCTCTCCTGGCCTAGAAAGAGTTATTTTTGAAAAATGTTTAGATTTTTTTTTTACAGAATTGTCATTACAGGTCTGGCACTAAAATGTTATTGTTCCAGTGATATAACAATGTCATTCCATGTGTTTTTGCTTTGTTACTGGTGGATATGTGTTCAAAAACAGACACAAAGCGTCTGGCGCTCTATGCTACAGCGCCCAGATCCAGAGCGCCGACGCTGTGTGTGTGTGTGTCCTTTTTTGATAAGTATGGTGTGGAGCGCCGAGTGCCGGACGCACTGAGCTGGCGCTGCCTCTCGTTCGCTGCAGCGCTGTACTGGTGTTAGGGTGCCCAACATACATCACATTCATCAATGCCGGCCAGGTTACTACAGCGACTGAGGCGCTCTGTTACAGCGCCTGATACCTGCATACAGCGTCTACTAGTGGTCGCTCTAAGCACCGCTATACAGACGCTCATCTGCCGATACCTGGCGCTAGTAGCAGCGGGTAAAGTCTCTCTCAGGATCCTCACTTGAGACTTGTGGTTGTCTCACCAAGCGGCTTCACCCCCATCTGCAGAATAAAAGCAGGTTTTTCTATCCACTGATGATCAAGGCCCAGCCCAGTGCAGCTGAGGCAACTCAAGCAAACCCTGACCTGGAGGGAGGGGAACAGCAGGTCCCACTGCCAACCTTACCTGCTGTTCCATAGAAATCCAGGCCGCAGTAAAAATGAATAAAAATGCTCTAAAAAAAACGGGCAAGCTGATTCATCACTAACGCCAGGTAGCGACAGATGAGCGACTGTAGCGGCATTTTCAGAGCGCCCGCTAGTAGTCGCTGTGCTTGGCCGTGGGTCGCTACTTCATAGCGACTCAGTCGCTGTGCAGCAATGACGAATGCATTGTGATGAGTCGCTATTTGACCAGTACAGCGCTGTATGGGAGCGCATGTTAGTGACTGGTCAGCGCGACCGACTCACAACATATTCATTAAAAAAACATCCTCACAAAACTCCGGCGCTGAAAAATGCTTCTCTGAAGCCCAGAGCGCAGGAGGCTGTGTGTTTAAAGTCTGTTTTTTAGCATCTATCCACCAGTAACAAAGCGAAAACATATGGAATTACATTGTAACCACATTGTAACATGAACACTTTAATGCCAGACCTGTAATGTCATTTCTGCAGAAATATATAAAACATGAAAAAAATTTAGAAAAAACAGCATTTTCAATGCCCACAAAAGGTCACAACATTATTTGAGTTTAAAAAAAAAAAAAAAAAAAAAATTAAAAATCCAGTTAAATAGAGAAGAAAAGGATCGTCCATTGAAATGTATGGGAGAGCGACAGGTAGCGAATGGAAATACCTGGCGCAGCACCGGCGCTGGGATAATGATGAATCGGACGCTACATGGCGTTATCCCAGTCGCTAAACAGATTCTGCTTGATAAATGTGTAATTGCTGCCGTGTCCGGCGTTCACCTGCCGCTACCTGTCGCTACCTGTCATTTACAAGGCGCTACCTGTCGCTACCTGTCATTTACAAGGCGCTACCTGTCGCTACCTGTCATTTACAAGGCGCTACCTGTCGCTACCTGTCATTTACAAGGCGCTACCTGTCGCTACCTGTCATTTACAAGGCGCTACCTGTCGCTACCTGTCATTTACAAGGTGCTACCTGTCGCTACCTGTCATTTACAAGGCGCTACCTGTCGCTACCTGTCATTTACAAGGCGCTACCTGTCGCTACCTGTCATTAACAAGGCGCTACCTGTCGCTACCTGTCATTTACAAGGCGCTACCTGTCGCTACCTGTCATTTACAAGGCGCTACCTGTCGCTACCTGTCATTTACAAGGCGCTACCTGTCGCTACCTGTCATTAACAAGGCGCTACCTGTCGCTACCTGTCATTTACAAGGCGCTACCTGTCGCTACCTGTCATTTACAAGGCGCTACCTGTCGCTACCTGTTATTTACAAGGCGCTACCTGTCGCTACCTGTCATTTACAAGGCGCTACCTGCCGCTACCTGTCATTTACAAGGCGCTACCTGTCGCTACCTGTCATTTACAAGGCGCTACCTGTCGCTACCTGTCATTTACAAGGTGCTACCTTTCATTTACAAGGCGCTACCTGTCGCTACCTGTCATTAACAAGGCGCTACCTGTCGCTACCTGTCATTTACAAGGCGCTACCTGTCGCTACCTGTCATTTACAAGGCGCTACCTGTCGCTACCTGTCATTTACAAGGCGCTACCTGTCGCTACCTGTCATTTACAAGGCGCTACCTGTCGCTACCTGTCATTTACAAGGCGCTACCTGTCGCTACCTGTCATTTACAAGGCACTACCTGTCGCTACCTGTCATTTACAAGGCGCTACCTGTCGCTACCTGTCATTAACAAGGCGCTACCTGTTATTTACAAGGCGCTACCTGTCGCTACCTGTCATTTACAAGGCGCTACCTGTCGCTACCTGTCATTTACAAGGCGCTACCTGTCGCTACCTGTCATTAACAAGGCGCTACCTGTCATTAACAAGGCGCTACCTGTCGCTACCTGTCATTTACAAGGCGCTACCTGTCGCTACCTGTCATTTACAAGGCGCTACCTGTCGCTACCTGTCATTTACAAGGCGCTACCTGTCGCTACCTGTCATTTACAAGACGCTACCTGTCGCTACCTGTCATTTATAAGGCGCTACCTGTCGCTACCTGTCATTAACAAGGCGCTACCTGTCGCTACCTGTCATTAACAAGGCGCTACCTTTCGCTACCTGTCATTAACAAGGCGCTACCTGTCGCTACCTGTCATTTACAAGGCGCTACCTGTCGCTACCTGTCATTAACAAGGCGCTACCTGTCGCTACCTGTCATTAACAAGGCGCTACCTGTCGCTACCTGTCATTAACAAGGCGCTACCTGTCGCTACCTGTCATTTACAAGGCGCTACCTGTCGCTACCTGTCATTAACAAGGCGCTACCTGTCGCTACCTGTCATTAACAAGGCGCTACCTGTCGCTACCTGTTATTTACAAGGCACTACCTGTCGCTACCTGTCATTTACAAGGCGCTACCTGTCGCTACGTGTCATTTACAAGGCGCTACCTGTCGCTACGTGTCATTTACAAGGCGCTACCTGTCGCTACCTGTCATTAACAAGGCGCTACCTGTCGCTACCTGTTATTTACAAGGCGCTACCTGTCGCTACCCGTCATTTACAAGGCGCTACCTGTCGCCACCTGTCATTTACAAGGCGCCACCTGTCGCTATCCCTTCATGAATAAGGCCCTAAAGCGACCAGCCTCCTGAATCTCCCTATATATATATATATCAGGCTATACGCCGCTGCATGCCTACACAGCTTAAGCCGCTTGAATATGTTTTTCTCTTCTGGATAGCGTTTGATGTCCATCTTATTTTGTACATCTCAACATCACTTTGCTGATCAGCATTTGATCCCGAATCCTGAAATTTGATGGCAGTAAATGTTTATTAATGACTTGTTTCTTGGATGAGCACCGGGCCAAGACCCGTTCTCTTATCACATCTTATATCTCGATATATCTTCCATTTAAAGGTTGTGACTTGAACGCGCTTTTTATACCAAATATGGAGCTCTGGTGAATGTGAGCTCTCTGGCGATCGCATAGCAGTTTCTTAACTCCTGCTGTTCAAGACTTCGCTGTATTGTCTAATACAGAGGGAGAATAACTGCCTATGGGACAATCAGATGTGTACAAGCAGGGTCGGCGTCAGCACCCGGCAAGGTGGGGCAGCTACCGGGGGCCCCTGCCCTCCAGGGGGGCCCACTGACAGGGCCGGCCTTTGGAGAGTGCGACGACGCTTGACTGGCCGCGGACTGGGAGGGCACCGCCACATCTGCTCGAATGGCGGGGTGCCACACAGCGGGGCATCTCGATTTAGATTCCAGTCGAGGAAGTGCTGGGTTTTGTTCTGCTTTCAAGTTGCCCACCCCAGCTGATTTCCTATCCCTGGAGCATCCCAATCTGTGATACCCTACTGTGTGATACCCCCTGGGATCGCTGGCATACCCACTATGCAAGCCATTCCATCTCTGGGTTTTGGTCCGCTTTACAGGGGCATCTCAATTGCCCCTGTTTTTGAAAGAACCCCCTAGTTTGGCCGTTAACTCAAACTGGAGATCCCACAGTGCATTCACCAGATCCAGGAAAGTAATGAACAAACTGGGGGGAGGGGGTCACACACAGGGGCATCCAAAATCAGGAGGATCTAGATTCGTTTAGACTCCGAGGTCAGGTTTAAAGGGGTTTGGTGCGCCTCAAAGTAGATCAAAACTAGAGTTTGGGTCCAAATAGCATGATCCTTAGGGGGCATCCAGATTGGGGACGTCCCTCGGAGATGTGACGCGACTCTCCACCACAAAGGGGCCCACTGAGACCATGCCGCCCAAGGGCCCACATAAACCTGGAGCCAGCCATGTGTACGTCATATTAGCCAGTATATTAGAAAGCCTGAGGCTTCAGTCATCCTGGAACAACCACATCTCTATATCAGATATATATCAGAATATATTGGAGACCCTTTTCTATGCTAGAGCCGTGTCTGATATCCATCTATGGCGGAGAGATAGAAGCAAGGGTTCAGTCTCGGAGAAGATAACTAGAAGTCAGGACATGAATATATATATATATATATCACACAGAGCACCAGGAATTAGATGGCACGTGCACTTCACACTGTATCGCTCAATAGCGACGAAACGCGTCTGCGGTGGTCAGTGGCGAAGTTTCTTTCACAGTGGTACCCAATTTCTTTGCGATCCTTTGCCCCCCTTTGGCCGCTGGATTCCAGGGCCGGCGCAACTTGGGATCTTATACAACGCTATTTTATCTCCCCTGTTTTCTGCGCCTTAAAGGGAACCTGCCTTGAATTGTTTGCAGTTATTTTTTTGAATATATTGAAGCTCTATCTTTTCTAATAGCTGGTAAGCGTTTACATTGTCGGTGGAGGATTGGAGCGCCGAGTGCCAGACACACTGAGCTGTCGCTACCTCTCGCTCGCTGCAGCGCTGTACTGGTGTTAGAGCACCCAACATACATCTCATTCATCAATGCCGGCCAGGTTACTACAATAGCGACGAAATGCGTCGGCGGTGGTCAGTGGCGGAGTTTCTTTCACAGTCGTACCCAATTTCTTTGCGATCCTTTGCCCCCCTGTGGCCGTTGGATTCAAGGGCCGGCGCAACTTGGGATCTTATACAACGCTATTTTATCTCCCCTGTTTTCTGCGCCTTAAAGGGAA